>JAMXBB010000001.1:148131455-148370832 GCA_024138015.1 Lumnitzera littorea | reverse complement strand
GTCTTTGCCGTCATTCACTTGGTTTTTGGCTGTCGTTGAGGAAGGTGCTCCCCACCCCTCTTCCCTTCTCTCTCTCTCTCTCTCTCTCACGATGCAATGGAGCTCATGTCTTAGAATTCCCTATAGTCCTTCAACGTCCCTCTCTGTACAGCTGTAGGGAAAATTATTGGAGGCCGTGATTCTCCTTAGTCATTGAAGGGCTGTCGTTGAGGAAAATGGTGGGAAGTTGGTGACAAATCCTTCAAAGCCTAAGCTATTAGAATTTATCTTAGGGAAAATTAAGGATTCACAAGCTAAGGCAAGGAGAATCACTTTGAAAAGAAGGAAACAAAGTAGCTACTACTATAAGCTCCAAAATCAATTCGAAAAGAAGCAACTGCTATCATGAGTTTGGAATCAGTTTACAAAGAAGGGAAAGAAGGCAAGGGTTGTCTTTGACGTTATTCACTTGGTTTTTTTTTTCTTTTCCCTTTGGTGTTAATGGGTTGTTTAATTGTGTTATTATAAGAAATTTTGCATAAAAAAATGTAAATTCTAAAATGGCCATTATTGTTTGTCTTTGGCCTCATTAGATGATGAATCTTGTAACCAATTATTTGAGGTTGTGGTTGGTAAGTGGTGTTACTCTTGAAAATAAGGGTATTTTGGTCATTTTAAAACCATTACACATTTACTCTTATATGTTTTTTTGTCCTAAGTAAATAATGTAATAGTCATTATGGAGCTATTCCATTTCCTAGGATAAGAATTCTATTACCTATCTATTCTATGTGATGAAGTGAACGGGAAATGCAAAAATAAAAGATTGGATCAGCCCCTTCTCCCCACTTATTGTATTTTGATTTTTCTAAAATTATTTTCAAAAGATGTATAAGCAATTTCAAGGTTAGTTTTTCCTTTTTCTAATCTGTTTTCCTTATTATTGCAGAGATTAGATTGTTGAGACAAAACATAGTAATGGGATTCTTCTTTATTTTTGTTTTCAATTTTGTATTTAGGAGAAGTGTAATTTTGTGTAGAAAATTGTTAAAATTGCATCCTTACATGGCTTAATATGAAAGAATATATACATATATATATATGTATTTTGGAAAGGGTTATAACTCTATTTAAAATGGCATATCATTTCATATACAAATATGAAAATACGATCAATATATAACATTATTATATAAATACGTATTATATCTTTGTAGAATGCTATGTATGACTCATACTATATTTGAGATAATTCATGAATATACAATGTTAATTTGTTAATTGTTATAATCTTTAGACTAAATTTATTATCATGCACATGCTTGAAAATAATATATGCGAATAGCATTAGGTTCTAAATAGCATATTACATTTGTAAATAATTAGAGCCTTTTCTCCATTTTATTTTTTATTTTTTTTTTTACGAAATAATTATATGTCATGATTTTAGCCTTTTTTAACCTTTTTCAATTTTATTACTTTTCTAAATTTTTGTAAGCCCCAAAGTTCAGCCAAGTAACCGTAAGATTAAACTTAGAACCCAAGGTTTAGGGCGATCGGCTAAAGGATCCGATCACACCCAAATTATAAACTATTGAGAGAAATATTAGTAAAAATGACCCCATAAACTTAAATTTAAGAAAATAAATAGTAAAATAGGAGACTATAAAATTTTCAAAATTTAAGCATAATAACTGCTAATTACCAAAAAGGCAAAAAGTGTAATATAATAACTGAAAAATTATTAGAGATAGATTATATGTATACTAAAAATTTTAGAATGACCAAAATAATATTTAGGAATGTTCATGTGTACCCTACATGTATTTACGTGTAGATAAAAATACGCGTAATTACTAAAATTGGCCGAAAACTAAGCAAATAATTAAAGAAAAATATAAAATAATTATGGAAAAATAAGAAAAAATTAGAAGATGATAAGATGAATCAAGATAAGGTCGTGGCAGGTTCAAATCAGAAAAAGAAAAATTATCCAATAAGAATTGGATAAACAAAAAGCCAAAAATCAAGGAAAGTTGACAAAATCTTGTCAAATTAATGCATAATAATTACAAAAAACGTTTATAAATAGCAAGAAAAATCTAGGAACTCATTTGGACAGTTAGAAATCAGAGAAAATTAGGGAGAGTCGAAAATTCGAGAGAAAATCCATAAAATAAAAAAAAATAAGAAAAACTGTGCAGTTAGGGGTTTTAAAGGGAACTCACACCAAACGAGGAGCTGGGAGTGGACGGCCACCACCACATGGTGGTGGCAGCGCTCAGGCCGGCCGACAAGGCCACAGCAGCCCGCGGTGGCCGGAGCCACCTGAACCGGTGAGTCCAAATTCTAGCCCGATTCTTGTAAAATTTTGTAAAATTAGTTATTTTGCCCAGAAAATTATGAAACTTGTTATTCTGAGGTTTTATTGTATGTAGTTTGTAGGAAAAATATTATTTTGATGAAATTATATCCTGTAATATATCGCCCCTAAGAAATCGTGCAAAACCGAGCACATTTCGGTTTAGAAATAAATGACCTTAGGAGTGTAGTTTCAAGCCCAAAATTTTTGTGTAGATTACTCAGATGATATAGAACAGTGCTATGAAGCCCTTTTTCAAAAATTAATTTTCGAAATTTTTAGATAATTTTTAGGTCATAAAATGGGTAATTTAAGATTAATTAAGTAATTAAATTATTAATTACTGACTTAGTGAATAAGTAGATATTTTAGGGTGTTAAGATCTGATGGAGTATGATACTTATAGCATTTAGGGTGTTAGATGTAATTATTAGGTTAATTATGTAATAAATGAGTAATAGGAAATAAATAGTTAATTTTGTAAATTAGGAAAATTTGGAGTAAAATCTGATTTAGGATGGATTTAGACATTTTGAAATAATAATTGGTGTTTAGAGATGGTAATTAGGGTAATAGAAATATTAGAAATACATTATGTGCATAATATGCAATAATGCATAATGTGTAATTTTTGAAAATATAATAAATAGAAAATATTATAATAAAAATTGATATTTTGAGAATAATAAAAATGCACAATAAATCTGATAGGAAACTCGAATTTATGGAATTATATGAAAAATGTAAAAATTTATCACATTAGGAGTGAATTCGGTACACTAATATGGATTTAAGTGTACTGAGTAAAATAAACACTGACAAAGGGTAATGATGGTATTTAGGTTATCGGGAAATAATGTGATTAATTTCACATTATGGGTTGAAACTAATTTCTAGGGTTGGAATATAAAACGCTACTTAAAAATCGAACTAAAAACCTGGTTTAGAAATCGATGCGAAAACCGAACCTGAACCTAACCCCAAACCTAGAATAATTGTAAAAGACTTAATACCTAGATAATTAGGCATATTAAACCTTAAACAAAACCTAACAATAAGCATTATAGGATAAAACGAACCTATAACAGTTATATGAAAAGCTGAAACCACGTTCGTGTTATAAGGATAACCGGCGATGGCCTGAGCAAATCGGACCTCGAGTGAGCGAGCGAGGAGTCGAGGTAAGTTGGGATTAATATGTTGCTGTATTTTGGGAGACTTAAGATTATGCTTGGTTATGCTTGTTAGATAGTTGAATGTATGCATGTGCTTGATTATGGGTGATGCCATGATTTTGTTTGTTGCTCTGCACATATTATATGAATTGTATGAAATGATCGATCACCCTAAATTGGACTTAATTAAATATACGACCAGTAATCATAATCGAACATGCATGGCAACCCGTTAGGGGATTTAGGACTCTCCGGCCAAATACCGACCCCTTCGGAAGGGATAGCGCAGGATTGCAAAATGGTCCCTTCTTCATCCTCAGTCAAATTAAGTGACAGGAGAGGAGGTCGCGGTGGGGGTGAAGACAGTGGTTCGAAGGTAGTCGCGGGAGGAGTAAGGTCTCCATTACACAAGCCTGGGTTTGGTCATGAGCTGTTGCATTAACGGTAACTCCTCAATCCGGATTAGAGCGGACGCAATTTCTCTAATCTCACGACGGGCCGGATAACGTTGTGCGATGGCATTTGCTTGCACATGCATTGCATCTAATAAGTGCTTGAAAACCTTGTTGTGTGTATGGTGTAGTTTTAAGTCCTCCGTCTTAACTTACTAAGCTGTAGTTGCTCACATCCCTATAGACGTCGTGCAGGTGCTGGCTAAGAAGCGGATTCCAATTACTCTGAAGCTAGCAACTGCTGGATCCTGGGGAGTGAGGAAAAACATGTGAAGAATAAATATATTTTTAAGGTTTAAGCTTTTACTTTAGAACTTCTCATTTTTGAATAATGTAATAATTAGGAAATATATTACGGAGAAATCTTGTAAACCTTAATTGTAATAACTGTATTATAATATATATATCTTTCCTCACTTTCTTAGAGAAATGATTTATTTAAAATATAAACTGTTTCCTTCAAAGCGGGTTAGTCGTGGACGCCTTGTATAGATCAGGTCTAAGATAGCGGTTGTAAGGCCAACTTCTATCTTAGGATGGTTTACACGGCGGGGGCTGTTACGACTCTGCCGCTTCAGGGCGTGACAATTTTCACTAAGCTTCACAAAGTTTCTAACAACTATTAAAAACTTTCAATTTTAATTAAAAGAGTAACAATAAATTATAATATATGTATAAATACAAAGTGTAAAAGTTTCCAAAATAATAAAATGCAATCAATTTCCTTGTTTACCTTTTGATTTTGGCAATTTTTATAATATATCACGATTTTGTATTTTTATAAAAATGTTGGATTTTTTTATTCTTGATAAAAAATTATCGAAATTTATGAAAAATAAAAAAAGAAGGTGGGAAAGTTCATAAAACAAGAAAAAATGTATAATTTTGCCAATTTATACATTCTTTTAATTTTTAAAATTTTAAATAATTATCATGAATTTCTATAATTTATTTAAAATTTAGGACAAAACCAATATTTTTTGATGATTTGCTATTTGTTATTTTATTATTTTTTTTCTAATTTTGTCAAAGAATCAAATTCTTTTAAAAATGTTTTTATCACTTTTTTCATGGATTCTTTATTTTTTGATAAAAAATCGTGTTAATTGAGCTATTAAATAAATTTCTAATTATGTAAATGGATTGAAATAACATAGTAGATGATATAGAAATATTATGAATTAACTAAAGGAAAAAGTACATTTTCAGTCATTAATGTTTAGTAATTTTTCTATTCGAGTCATCGATCTTTTGTAAAACTTTACAAAATAGGGTTTTTACTTTTTATCATATTCCTTAAATTATTCGTCAATCTACAATGCACATCAACTTCAAATTGGTTTAAAGTAATTAATTTAATCATATGAAAATTTTAAATATATTTAAGTACATAGTATAATAAAAATAATATTAAATATGTTTAATTATATAATAAGATAAAAATAATAAAGTTATCATAAAATAATTAAATAAGAAAATTGGGTTGAAAAAAATTTGTTCAAATACGAATGACATTGCCCAGCTATCCCAAAACCAATGAGAAGCTAACATATGCCTTAGATGCACAAAAATTTTTTTTGGCTTAATAGAAATCTTACTTTGTAAGGTTTTAAAATTGTTGAAGACTCAAATAGAATTTTTAAAAGATTGAATACTCATATAGAAAAGCATGCAAAAGTTAAGGACTAAAATTGCACATTTTCCTTAAATAGAATGTGAAATTTCCAAATGAGTTTGAGTTGTATAGGAGAGAGAAAAGTTAAATTGTTTCAACTAATGTGTTATTTCATGTTGGTCAATGATTGTGCTCATTGCTTAAACCATTATGTCTATTGGATCAATTTGAGTTGTGATATTTCATGATGGGTGGTTTGGATTAACTTATAACTATTTTAAGGACGATCTAATGATAAAAAAATTTAGTGTTCAATGGTCACGACACTTGGAAATTGATGAAATTAATAAAAATATATACTTCTTATTTTAAGAAGAATTTTTAATAAACTTTTACAAGTTTTCTTCTTCATTTTTTCTCCCTCTCGTCCTTATCAAAAACATACAAATAATCTTCTAAATATTCTATAAACTTATATGGTCATAAAAAACAAAATAAGAATAAGAGATTGCTACTTTTGTTCTTTATACATACTTGGTTGAACCTTGAAAAGAGTTATGAATTCTTTGGCAAAATTTACATAGAGCTCATAAAACTCTTTAAAGAAAGTGTTCTTTAATGCCTTTAAATTTCCAATGTTCTCCATTTTCATGAAATTTTTTAACATATGTTGTAGCTCACTTGGGTTTTTGATAGCTGCACTAAATACTAATAGCTCTTTTGGGTCATTAAACTATATCAATTGTATAAAGCAATGGTTTAGACTTACATGACATAGATTTAGTATGATGAATTGCATAATTTTAAGCAAGTCAGTTGCAAATAAGATTTTCATATGAATTGGATATAGCTAGATGTAACCATGATAAAGCACTTGAGGATGAAGTGAAATATCACATGTTAGAAGACATGGTTTATGACAACAATGATAATGGGACATTTAAGGTGTTGATGAAATTAAATTGAGAAGAGTGGTCTACTTGAAGGGGGAAAAAGTAAAATATATACTGGCTGTTCTAAGTTTTCCTTTCTTTCAGTAACGATTCAGATGATAAACCTTTAGTTTTGATGGCTAATGTCGTGAAAAGTTTTAATTGTCAATTGTCTTTGGTTAAGAGCTTATTACTTGAAAGTGAGAGGTTATCTTCCTCTTGTTGTAAAGCATAGAGGATGCTGCGACTACGGGCACTGAGAATAGATACAAACTTGATTATCATGGTCAATCAAAGGTGGTGCTTAAGACATCGAAGAATTGATATTATCATGTATTGCTTCAATGCCCTTTATAGGTTATGGGTTTCTTCGTAATGAAATTTATGATGCAATTGGCAAATGGTGCTATAGTAAATTCTTTGCAGAAAGAATTGAGGCCAGACATTTGAAAAATCTTTGACAAAAGCATTGTTGTAACATTGTTTATATAAACTTGAAATGAATAATCTTGCTAATTTTTTCAATGTCATGGTTCATCTTATGGTAATTCTTTTAACAAAAGCACATATATGTAATCTAATGCAATATACATTGATATATCCAATTGAGAGGTACTTAGGTGTTTTAAAGGAACATGTTAAGAACAAACCTAGCCAATAAGTTCTACAACAAAGGCATGTGTTTTTTGTGAAAATATTACGTTTTGTCCGACATATGGTTGCACTAATAGTATTAAACACCTTTATTTATGGTTGCAGTGGACCAATGGCTCAGTGATTGATACTAGTGGTGAATTTATAATGAAATAACATTGATATTGGTGTTGCGATTAGGTGATTTCATACGGTTTATTAGTATTAGAGATAAGATGAGATGGACCAAACATTAGCATTGGCGTCAGCATTAGAATCATATGATGGTGATTCACGCAATACAGACATACGTACATACATATGTATGTACTTATACAAACATACACAAATAATCATTATCTAAATTTAAGTTATTTTTAACATCAGAAGTCTAAGGTTATGTTGATTGTTTACACATAAAGTATAGTGTAAATGGACTTGACTATTGCATTTAGTATACTATAGGCATTTAAGTGAATTGTCTTAATTATATATTTTGCAGTATAGTTTACTAGCTAAGCGTTTTACTCATCCCTTTCAATGACTTATTTTTTAAGAAAACTATTGAGCTTCACCTGACCTTATCAAGGAATAAGGAGATGGTGGATTATCTATGCCTTTTGGATTTTGGGAAT
Source organism: Lumnitzera littorea (assembly GCA_024138015.1). Taxonomy (NCBI): domain Eukaryota; kingdom Viridiplantae; phylum Streptophyta; class Magnoliopsida; order Myrtales; family Combretaceae; genus Lumnitzera; species Lumnitzera littorea. The sequence continues at coordinate 148,363,049 of JAMXBB010000001.1, read as the reverse complement.
GATAACATGTAATAGCAATATTGTATAGGGTAAGTCTACAATACCTTGCAAAAATTGAGAAATTACGAGTATCATAAAACACGAAATCTCTAATATGCATAATATATTATAGGTTAGATAGAGAGGCAATACTTATACCCTAATATATGACTAGGTTCAAAAAACTTGGAATTGCAACTTATCCATAATGTCTAATACTTAATCTGAAACCTACCCAACCATATAAGCTTTGATGAATTCTAGAGGTCATAAGTCTTGTGCTCATACCTAGTTTGGATGTTGGATTTCTCGATATGTATTGTTATTACTAATGCCACAATTGTTTTTTTTTTTTAAATTTAAACTCCCACATATGGTGTATAATTATATTATTATATAAAATTTCCCTTCTCTTATAGATCAAACATTCATTAAGGTCCAACAAGTGGACAACTTAATTAGAAGGAAGTTAACTTGACGAAATAGGGGTATAAACTTAGGTCATCCTTCTTTGATACTGCTTATTAAAATAGTCATAATAAGCCTGTTCGAAGTGCTATGAAAGAGTATTGATTTAGACTAAGGAAGTAGGTCGAACTAACTCGGGTCCATCGATTCATGGGTCATTAAACTCATGGCTCGACAGGAGTTGGTTCATGTGAATCTGCGGTTTACGAGCCGGTTCAATGACCCATAAACAAATTGTCTCTCTCTTTCTTTTTATTTTTGTGAAACTTTTCTAATAAATTTTTTCCTTATAATTCTTTTTTAACCAACTTTTTACAAATTTTTTTCACATTTTGATTACCGATAGTCTTTTTGTTTTTTGCTTTTCATGAAATTCCTTTCTTTCTACATTATTCAATTCAATTCATATATAATATAATTATATTACTTAAAGGTATAGTGTAAATATCTACTAATATATATTTGAAGTATAATATAGATATTATATTATGAGAAAATTAATTGTTTACAATCACAATTAAAAAAAATTACCAAAATACAAATTGCACAAAAAAAATTACTAAAATATCAAGCCTAAAGATGTGATATAAGTAATTATAAATATATTGTATCTTTAAGATGCGAGATCAAGTTACTTATTTTTTAAAAAAGTAACATCAAGCTTATATCATATTCTACGAGTGCTATATAAGTCTTACTTTTTTTTTAAAGTGGTATCAAGCTTATACCGCATTTCACAAATGTCATATAAGGGTTTTTTTTTTCTTTTTTTAAGCTGTCAAACTTGCATTGCACTTATGAAATGCCATATGAGGCTTAACATATTTAGCAAATGCAATAAAGGAACAAAACATATCTCTTATTTGTTAAATGTGATATAGTGTTGGTATTATTTTTAACATATTGTATTTCTTAAATTTGAGATTTTTGTAATAATCTATATCACATTTTTTAAATGGGATATTACCATTATATTTATGTAATTTTTTTCATATAATTCATATTTGTATAATTTTTTTTAAATATTGGTATACATGTCTTCCACCCATTATATTATATATAACAATATTACATATATATCCTACATATATTATACATGTAATATATATATATGATATACTATATTTTACATATTCACCAAATTTGTAGACTTTGGTATTTGCTTTGCTGTAAAAATGGATAAGTATATAAACTGAAAGGATGACTATTTGATGAATTGCAGTATTGTGCATGTCTGACGTGTGATGTAGTGCGTAGTGTAGGGTAAGGTAGTATAGGGAAACGACAAGGCATCACCTCATGTGTAGCAGATTTGAGATTTGAGATTTGAGTTTGTTCAATTATTTATTTATTTTCTCTAAAATGGTGTGTGCGATCGGCCCTAGTGGGCCCACATGTGCAACCCGACATGACTCACTAAGCCTAATGGGTCAAATGCCGGTTCAAGCTTGTTCCTAGGCCCAAACCGATTTCTGGCATAAAAAACGAGACTTTTTATATGTAAGTTGTTTTGTGTTAAAATGACTTAAACCGTTTTAACTTTACACGGTTTATCACATTTTTTTAACCAACGTGAAACTCTTTATCATCCCAATCTTTCTTTTAAAATATCTTCGACACTCTCTTTCACGTATAGCTAGCTTGACCCAGTTGTGACTTGGTTTTATAACCCCGATAAATTTGATTAGAAAAACCGTGTTAGGGTCAGAGAATGGTGCATTTGTGGCCGGTCCAGTGTTGAATCAGGTCTAGAATATTGTTATTTCAGTGCATTGGTCAAAGAATGGTGTGCTGGGGTTTCGATTGATAGATTTAGGGCTGCGATTTAAGGTTTCATTTAGGTTTTGATTTAGGGTTTGATTGTGGGTGTGTAGGTAGCGTTTTTGTAGTGGTAGAGATGATGAGGTGGTGACTGGAGATGGGCTCAAGGCTATGGTGGTGCTGTTATGCGGCAGTGCTGGTGGTGTTTTGTGGTGGCAGCTAGGGTTTGGTTTAGGTGGTTGTGGCGGATTGCTAGGGTTTGATTTAGGGTTGTTGGTACTGGTGGTGTTTTGTGGGTGAGGCATGTTATGGCAGCTAGGCTATCATTGCTACGGTGGTCGATTCTGGCAAGTATAGTGGTAATAGTGGTGGATTCTAGTTGTGGGGTGGTTTTTGAGTTAACCATGTTCTGATACCATCAAGTGTCAATATCATAACTGTCTTTGCTCCCATTAGGATGCAAAACATTAGTCCTCCCTTCCTGCATCTAATAAGGTAAATATTCTACATGTCTATTCCATTGTAGCACAACTACTTGGACAGGTCCGCTGGATAAAGACGAAGGCACAAGGAACTCGCATAACTCATCAATGACGGATGGTCAATGTACTCTCGTTTTCTATATCGTAAAGTATTATTTGTTGCTTAAGAAGTTGGTAATAAGATTCGAGCGTAACGGGTGAACTCTATTTGAGTTTGATCGAGTTCAAGACTATCAGCCTGAGTTTGACTTGATGTCCACACTTTAACTAAAACTCAGATTTGTACTTAACCCAACTTGAGCTCAAACTCATTGAATCAAATATAATGAAGCTCAAGCTCCATTCAATAAGTTATTCAAAACAGCTCAAACTCAACTTGCTTATCAGATTTGGTTGGAGTAAATATCAAGTTAAACTAGAGTAGTTAGCAGGTGGGTCTTGTTTAATTTGGGCATTAGTTTAAACCATGCGAAACATGTACTTGGCAAAAGGGCTATTTGCATATAGCATTAAGGTAAACTTTCATCGAACCCTCATACAGCAACCATTACACATTATGTATATATATATATATATCTGTGATGAAAAGGAGTATGTAAACAAAGCAAAACACCGCTATTTCATCTTCAGATCGAGATGCTATTAGGAATTCCCTTGCCTGTTAGTCCAACCTCGCTACTAGGAATCAGCAGTGTGTAGGGCATCTGGACCGGTCCTACACGGTTCCTCCAACGGCTATCCTTGTTCATCTCATTGATGTTGTTCTCGATCTCGACTAGCTTCTCCCCAAACCTCCTGAATGCTTCCAGGGGTTCTGAATCACGAGTCCATTCGGCCGTCTCTCTTTGCCCAAGGAAGACCTCATCAGCAGAATGCTTGGACAGGATCTCTACTAGGGAAATTCCTAGGATGGCTTCCTTCTGTGCAGTGACTGTTTTCAGGATAGCCTTTTCAGGATTTGTACCAAGCTCTTCATAATCAGGAGTTCCTTTCTCTGGCAATAATCGTCGGCTCATGGCTGGCCGGCTTGGAGGATAGCCTCCATAAGGGTATTGCCCAAAATTGATAGCTGCATGGAGAGCAGAAGCAACCCATATTATGATGGTGCAAGTCTCAATTAGCTCCGTTTGAGACTCCATTTTGGGCCACCAAGGTTTATCTTTCAAGTCAGCATGGCCTTTTTCTCTGAGTTCTTTCCACCAGGATTGCAGTTCGGTGTCTCGCTGTACCATCTCATCATTCTTGTAATAGAAGCAGCAGTACTCTTGGACCCAAGTTTTGATGGCTGACCATATCTGTAGCCCATCAACAGCAAATGGATAGTCCTCCAGGAGTAAGCGGACTCCATGGGGAGAGTCACGATCCTCTACCGCCATTCCCCTGAAAGAATAAAAAAGTCGCTCATTATTTCATTGTCAAAAATCAAGACCCCTGTTTGGTTAATTCTATGGAATAGGATTCTAGGGAATCGTAGTTTTCATTATTTTTGAGGGGCGCTCGTTGTGCATATGGGGTGGGATGATGGGAAATATAACTTCACAATTTCCAATTTGTTGGAATTTGATTCCCTTTCTCCCCTATTTATTATGATTCCAAGCAATTAGAATTTATGAATTCTGATCATTTTACCCTAAAGGTGTTTGTGCATTTATAGAAGAATCGGCTAGTCATTATGGAGTTCATCCTCGGAATTTCAGATGTAAATCTACCTTTTGATGAGATCAGCAGGGAGTGCTTGGTCAGGGAAAGCCCAGTTTTTGTAAACAGCAGAAGACATTTCCAAGCAACAATCTGCCGGGAAAACCGTCATTTCAAGTGCTCCAGCTGCACTAATCAGAGCCTGCCTTGCAAATGCATTGATATTCATTGTGTCTCGGAAATGGGGATGCAGAAGTTTATAAATTGGGTGAAGCACGCTGAGCTGACGGTTCGTTGCAATAATGAATGGTTCAATCACTGCATGAGTCTTCAACCTGAAAAAGAGTAAATTTTCATGACAACTTGAAGCAGATGCGTCCATTTTAGCATTCTAACTTCTTCAATGCTTAAAGCTTTTCTAGGAAGCATTACATATAGAAATACAAAATAGTAAATATTTCTATCCTAGCATATATGGTAACAGGAAGGAGACTTACCAGTGGCTGATTAATTGATGATACCCCGAGTCATTGACCGATACATAGGCTTTAGCCAACTCCCAAATGGTACCCTGGATGCCATTCTCGGCTGGTGTATAAACTTCACTAATCACTCCACATTCATCTCCGTCCGGGTGTGGCAAACTTAACTCAATTGCCAATGGCTTCAAAGTTCCATCTCTTTTCAAGAAAAGGATTGTCCTAGTGGCATAAGTCTTTGTCGAGGTCATGTTTATCCGGCGGAGGAATGGCATTAGAGCTGTGTAATGATCTAATATGAACAGCTTGTTCATCCTAATAGCCTGGTGGGGGAAAATAACAATTTCAAATCATATAGATGAGATTTATTAATTTCGGTTGATTATATGTGTCAAGGGAAGATATAAAATTTTATTAGGAATTAATTGCAAATGGGGATAACAACATTACCTCATCCATGATAAGTCCTTCCATGTTGTTCTCATAATGTTGTTTTATTGCTGAATTGATTTTCGGATTTAACTTGCTTTCCGGGGGAAATTCCTGCAGTAAATTTTATAGAGTTACTCGTGGTTGTCCTGGCATAAATTTAAAAGTTTACACAAATTTGACGGGGCTAATCAAAGAGGACTCAAATCGAACCTGAAGACGAGAAATAACGACAGGGTCCACACCCGCAAGCATTTCTCTTGCAAACTCTTCATCTGTCCTCCATGCAGTCCTATCCTCTGCATAAGAAAGAGTAGATTAAGATACAGGGATAATCTTATTCGTATTCCAGCGAAAGGTAAAGCGTGTCGCCCAGAGCAGAAAATATCTTATGCTGGTACGTTCTTATGTTTACACTAATTTGAATGGATGTGCAGGTAACTTACCTTGGATTATTCGAGGCAAGGGGAACTTGAGGAATCGTTCACCATCTGATCGTAGAAGTTCCTTAAGCATTTCCGAAGGGATGCTTTCCTTGATACTCTCAATGAATGAGAAACTAGGATGATCGATACCTCCATCATACAGCTTTTCTATTTCCTGGAAAGTGTCATACTCACCAGGCGTGCGGTCGAACTGGCCTGCCACCTCGGGTATGGCAAACTGTACTAGAGATTTAATTGTAAAAGCCAGCAAGTCTGAAAACTTTAAGGAACTGAATTGCTCATCTTTAGGAACATAAATGCTCAATGTCTTGAGAAGCGGAATCCTGGTTTCATATCTTGCATCTGGATAACACCAATAGCACATAACAACAATTACTTTAGTACGGCATTCGAGCCAGGACGAGAGCCACAGCTTTAGCAATATCAAAGAACATTTGTAAATCACCTGCTTTGTTAGGAGCTCGGCCTGTTCTTCCTCTGCGAGGATATGGGTACTCAGAAGATCCACCAAGAATAGGGCGTATATATTTTGGACCTTTCTCGGGTTCAGCCAAATCGTTATAGATGTCATAGTCATAAATCCTCTCCCATTCCTGGCGCTCTCCTGTTCCATCTCCTCTTAGGTTTTCTAGTTCTTCTTCCCTCAATTTGCATAATGGTGCTGGTGTTTCATGTGGAAGATATGTCTGTTGTCACGTCAAGATACTATGCTGTTATTATGCCAATCTCATCTTTTGAATCAATGGAACCATCTTTATACACATACATCGAAAAATAAAATCAACCGAGGATCCAATATATGGCTTCCAAGTGTTTAATTTGTTCTGCAGAAATTGTTTCCGTATTTTTCTTGACATTTGGTATAACCAAACCAGAAAATCCTTAAATATTATCCTAGTAATCTTAAGAGGCTATAGTTATTGGTGGCTTTTAGTGACAAATGATGTCGGGACTAAAAGCGGGAGCTGATGTCCAGTTACGAGGTTAACCATCTTGAAAAGTGTCAATTAAAAACAGCAAATTCAATGCTTTTACTCGCCACCATTAATATCCAGCCACTGCTATTGTATTCTGCAACTACTTATTGTAAAAACCACTAGCAGATGCAGCCTTTTGAGATTACTACGAAAATAATAGTTACAAAGCTCCGATTACAACTAATTTCAAAAAGTCTAGAAAACGTTTTCCCCGGAACGAACACGTTCTAGAAAAAGTTCTCAGGACAGACATCCTACTTTAACTTAAACACGGGCACTTACCTTATTAGAAAAGAAGATCCTGTCCTTTTTGTATCGATCAGCAGGGTAAACCCAGGAATTGCAAACAAAGTGGACCTGACCTTCACCAGGGACATCTTCAAGAGTCACTGTCTTGAGGAAAAACTCACTGTGATGATTGTTTCGTATGGAAAATGCCCCTGGAATTCCTATCTCTTCATCCCAATCGAACGTCACACTGAGTGCAGGATCGGCTGCCCCTGCGTGCAACAAGTTTGTTGTCCATTTTATCTGTGCTGGTTTCCCAAACTTCCCGTGCAGCTTGTTTTCTGCAGAATTGCATTGATTTGAGAGAAGGGTAGCATAAAACGGACATGACATAGAATAAAACACATATTTAAAGATAAAATTTATTCGAAATACGACTTATAGGTTGTTATTATTACAACGTACTGCTCCCCTTTTATGTTGTGTTCATCCTAAAATTCTCTCGGCAACTCAAAATAATTAAACGAGTATATAAATTTATGTGATCCTTGAAAACAGCCAAAATAATTAAACAAGTACACCAGAATTAAGTTCCCATCATTCAGTATCTGCTTTATGTATTTATCTTATCCATTTATTTTTTTTATACCTTTGTTATCCAAACTTTCGGATATTAGTGACAAATTAAGGTTCATTGATTAAAAGAATTATTCAATAGGAAAATTATATCATTGACCTGAAGTATCGTATTGATTAAGGAGACAAGTATCATATATCAATTGACATGGGGCACTAACATTATTTAAATACCGGTGGATAAGATTTCGCTGTCTCTTGCACAAACAAACACAAATAGAAGTTGATGAAACTAGAGTAGTTACAAATATCATATACATTAATAAGAATTAAAAAAAATAAAAAATTCCTATTGCACCCAATCCCTTTATATGTATAAAATTTTCTCCTAAGTAGTCGATTACTAGTGACATCACAATACCAAGGAGTTGTAGAATAGAACTGAAATCATAATAAGGTTGAATTTCTAACTCGCTTTAGATTGTGGTTTATAGCTTGTAATTCAGTTTACAATCTAAAAAGTCGAATCGTGTAGTACGGTTTAGTTTAGAAAAAGAGTCGTCATTATCTATTAACATTGAATGCAAAATCGGATTAAACTATAATCTGAATCGAATTGAATGATTGTTTTTTTTTTTTTTTTATTTTGTTATTGTTTATCCTAAAAGGTTAAGTAAGTATGATTTACGGTTTAGTTTGTGGTTTATACCTAACCGAACTAATTTTCATTTGTTTGATATGCACCATAAACCGTATGGAATCGTATTGACCTGGAAAAGCTGATTGTTTTTTCAGTGCACGGTAGTACAAATTCAATTAGTCCAGGCACTGGATTTTTGAACGAGAATTATAGTTAACTAGGGGGGTTGGTTATTGACTTGTAGTTGAGAGAGGCTAATTTAGGTTGTAGTCACATTTGGTGGCCTCTCTTGGAAAACGCAATTTAAAAAAAAAAAAAAAAGGAAAAGAAAAGACGGAAACTTTTTTCCTTCGAAGGATTATGTCTCTCGCCTGTGACCACTAGTCTCATTTTCATATAAAACACATCCAAGTCAGGGTGACACAGAGGCCCATTCAATCATTCTTGCCAATCATGACTCTGCCATGTGCATGTTTTGTACGATGTGAAATTACTAAAGAGGAAAACAAAAAAAAAAAAAAGAAAGAAGAAAGAAATGGATAAATTGGAAAATTTTTCATGTTAATTAGAGTTATCTAATTATTTCCTTGATTATAATAAATCCATTAATTGAAAAAAAAAAAAGAACTGAAATGAATAGTATATTGGTATTTGGCTGTTTTATGCTGGTAATAATTTCATAGGAATATAAATATTGGAATATGAAAATAAAGATGATATTTGTAAGTGCCACAAAGACATAAAGAAAAGAAATTACATGGATAAAGTGGGTTTTCCATACAAACCAGAGTTATGTAATTATTATTATTATTATTTGGACGTTCTCTGCAAATCAGAATTTAATAGGACTACAAAGTTTTAATCCAAAACTGAAGAAAATAAATTATCGAGAAACCACTTTGCAAATAGTACTTGAAAGCCGGTCCGGCTCGACTGAGTGCAAATTACTCTCTTAACAAAATGAAGTTGCAGAAGGTAAAAATTCTATCAGAAAACAATTGTGAAGATGATATAGGGTCCAAGACCAAAGAAGCGCCAAGTAGTGGTTAAAAGGAAGTCAGGCGACTGACTGCGGCTGCGTTGCTGAGTTTATAGATCGTATCAAAGAAACAAATGGAAAGATAAATATATACATGTCAGGGTCCAAAAAGAACTAACCAGGATCGCCATGGACAACACTTATAAGTTGCAAAGAAACTTGTTTTCCAACAAGTTCTTGAACCCAGTCAAGAACCTCGTTATGAACACTGTTGGTTCCGAAATAATTCTTCTTCTTGCTCAACACAACAGTTCCTTTGATGATCTTCCGATCATCACCCATTTGACATTTCATCTTCTTGGTGCCGTTTTCATTGCCATTGATACAATTTGCGCCATTCTCAGACATGTTTATTGAGTTTTAGATCAAAGACCCAGAGTTTTTGGAATACGATGTGGTGACTGGTAAGTGAAGGTTGAGGGGACACAGAGAGAGAGAGAGAGAGAGAGGTAGAGGTGGAATATGTTATTTATAGCCAAGCAAGCATTTATTTGACTAGTGCTTTGGTATTATATGGTGCAAGTGACTGGGAAGCTTACCAACCTACTCTATTGCATGGAAAGACAGAGAATAATGGGTGTGAAACTTATTACATTTTCTTGGTTTCTTTTGTATTAGTAAAATAAATAAATAGTGTGAACTATCCAAATCAATACATAGATCAGATTCGAGTAACTGGTTCTTCATCTTATTATTTCGTTTAAAATTTTTTTATCCCTAGATGACAAGATTGTATGAAAATAAAACTATGAAAAGTTCAACGAAGAAGTTCTGATTTACATTTTTATTTTTCCTTTGAAGCAGGTGCACAAAATATGGGTATTATGTGCTTTGACATGGTCCATAAAGGTCGGTGGTATGAATAAATTTGGAGCTCGGTATTATGCAATTCGATGACTTTTAATAGATCTATGATGGAGAAAGTGTAAATTAGCTGAGTAAGAACAATCCCGAATACAGTGCATTTTAGCTTGGATACAAGCCTAGGGAGCAAAGTTTTTGTATATTTCTCATTAACTTTTTAATCTTTTTTTTTTTTTTTTTGCCATCCTCATACATATTTATACTAGCTTGGATAATAGAAATGTAATCCAAAATATCCCCCCGAATATTCTTTATATGTACTAGGTGACATGCTAATCACATTCATGTGAAAGTTACAATTGAAACATAAACGTTTCTGGCTGAAAATAGTCAATAATCATATTAACAAACACCAAAATGCCTTTTTAAATCCTTTAGCCTAAAAATCTTTAATTAGTATTAATATAATATTCATTACCTTGATCATATAAACTAATAAAACTTCTCTTCACAATCCATATACGATGACAATCACATGAGGTATCACAATTTTCTTATCCTTTGCCTTTAAACACGTGGCATTCTTTTTGTGAAACCTTACAATTATGTTTAATTCTTTCTCCTTTTTTGTGTATAATTCAATTCATTCTGTCTACCCTCAATCTATAGATTATCTTGAAAGCCTGTCAAGAGTTATACTCCGATAGCACTCTCCATCCTCCTCATGTCTCTTTTTTAAATTAGGTCAAAAGAGGCTCAATAGCTTTTGCCTTTGTTTGTTCTCAAATCGTCTATCTACTAATAAGGGTTGACTTTGATATTATTTGTAACACCTTAGATTAAAAGCAACCAATAACTATACTACTAAATGCTAAAGGGCCTCTTTCAATTGCTTTGCCCAATAGTATCTAGCTGGTATTAACATGACATTCACAACCTTAGTCTTATGAACCGATATAACTCTTCTTCCATAATTCATGCGGATTATAATAACATAGGATATCATAGAAATAAAACATACGATAGTAGTAGGAAAATAACAACGACATGGGACAATATCACATTTTGTACTTGAAGTTTGTTAAATATTTCAATTTACTACCCTAAGTGTTAAGTTTTAATACCATCTAATCAAACTTTTCGTTGCTAGCATTGCTACTTAAGTTAACTCCATTAATGTATTGGCACTATAAACTATAGGTCAATAAACGCATGACACATATCCTTATTATAAAAGATCCTCTAGAAAGACAATTGATTGCTACTGTATAATTTTCTAATTCAAAATAAATTAACTTTACCCTCTACTTTCCTTACCCCCCCTAAAGCGGTGCTCTCTCACCTTCGACGAGTGAAATCTTTGTCTCCTCTTAGTGGCTAGCAAAAACCTCAATCATCTTAAGAAATATGATTTATTCTAGTTGAGACCTATCCTGTCTTAGTTTCTAGCAAAACATTTCTCTCTATAAGCCTAGAAGAGATCTATCTTAACTTCTTGGTAAATATTATTCCAATATAACCAATCTTGAAAAATGAAATAGGTTTTAATAGATTCTATTAGTTAAGTTTTCTTAAAAAGGTTCAACTTTATCAAATTTGCATCCAATCAAAAAACCTAATTGACCTTTCCTATATATTTGAGAACCACCATAGTGCCATTTCATTGGAGCAAACAATAAAAGTTACACTATTGGCCACCACCAAATTGCCACTCCAGATGTACCTAATAGCCTTAATGATGGCTAAGGCGTTTTGAGGAAATAGAAGACTACCTCCATTAACGTTTAACAAATGATGTTGCTTCTAAATTCTTCTTTCTCGATATCAAAAAAATTGATTGATGTAAATTTCTTTTGATGCTCGTGCTATGGTTGTTGGTGTATTTGTTGATTGTGTGGGTGTTCGTTAGGTAGAGAGGGGTAAAAGGGAGAGGGGTGGTGGTGTTAAAGAAAGAATGGGGAGAATTTTTTTTTTCATTTAATTTTTAATAAATTTAATTATTTAAAATTAAATTCTTTTTAAGTTATTTTAATGAAAAAAGAAAACACATGTAGCAGATAGTAGACTTTTTTAATATACAAAAACATGTCATAATTAGATTCATAAAAAATCATGTAATCTAACGGATGTTAACAAATTTAGCTCAAGTATTAGTACTGACATCACTAATTTTGCTTAGGTAATAAATTGACAAATTAAAACTTCAGGTAGTTAATTAAAAAAATGATCAAAGTTTAGGTAACAATTGTACATTAACTCTAATAACAATAACTAAATCTAAATGGGCCTTTAAAGGCTTATGTCTCTATCGTGCAATTCATCAATCAAATAGGCTCACTTCCTTAGTCCTTAGCCTATTCTTACTTCCTTCCCTTTATACCTAATAATAGCATTTTCATTCATAGCATTATAATCATTTTTCAAAATAACCAAAATGCATTTAGATTAAATTTGAAAAAACTATTTTCTAAAAAGGGGTTTCTTTAATCTAATTGAGGGTAAATTAAGCATTTAAGTATGTTTAGTAGACCTTAGAATTAGTAGAATACCAATGGGGACCTAAAACCTTAAAGCTCATTCTAGAAGCTTTTAGAAAATTCTAGGATGCTTTAGAATATTCCACAAACTTCTTGAAGCATGGCATCAACCTATTGATTACTAATTTTGGCTACCATACTCCCATACATTATTAATGCCATTTCCCAATTTTTTAAGGTAAATTTAAGTAGAACTTTAACTAGTTTATATTTATTTCTTAGATAATTAAGTAGATTAACCACTTTCAATTAATAATTCTTCAAGAAATCAAGAAGAAGGGAGCTAGAATGTAGTGTATCACTATTAAACCTCATCAATGTAAATCCTTCTCTTTTAAGCTTAGTTTAGGTGTTTAATCCATGGATTGCACGTTAGGTGTTCCAAATTCTTAAATGTTACTTAATGAAATAAAGAAGACATTGATACCTGTAGACTTATAGTAGGTGCAACGTCTTATCAAGTAGGGTAAGTGGAAGAATTTAATAATTTAAGTGTTTAACCTACTTGATGGTTATGGTTGTTTAATGGTGTTAGTTCAATACTCATAGAGGAGGATTGATAGTTGAAAAGTGTAGTTCTCTTATTCTATAGTGTGCCATAAGTGGTCTTGATGGGTAAATGTGGAATTTCGTTGAATCTTGCTTTATTTGATGATTAAATGATGTTAAGGAGTTGTAAGAAATGGTTTAGGATCACTTTTGATTGTGGTAATTGCAGGCTTAGTTATAAATTAATCTTGCCTAGAATTGTATGGCGTATTTTTTTTAAGTTGTTAGTTTAATAAATTATTAAGCTACGTTGAAGTTGGTAATTGTTTAAATCATTTTAAGTGGAATTGAACCAAGAATTTTCAATTTATGGTGGATGAATTTAATAAATGTTTGATTGGTGTAATAGCGTGTGTATGCTATAGCATGTTAGTAGTGTAAAACCTAGTAAAAAAAAGGAGGTTATATAATAATAATAATAATAAATTTTCAAAATATAAAATAATGGAATGAATGTACTAATATAATAAAGGCTTAATGATACGGTGTAGCTTGTAATTTATAAGGCAAGCAGGGATAATATGGTCATGAGAAAAGATTCAGACTTCTTACTATTCCTTATCTCAAATAAAAATACACTCAACCCCATATCTTTCCCTTACCAAAATATTACGTTAGTTTTTCTCCATAAATAGAAAACTTTTAATTCTTAACCAAATACCAAAACCCTAATCAAAATTCGTAATAATTGAGCACGAGATTTAATAAAGAATCAATCTTTATGCGTTTCTCAAGTATGTTTTCCTTTTATCTTTGTTTTATTTTGTCAATTTATGTCTTTTAGGGTTTTTTTTTTTTAGTTTTAAGAGAAGGCGATGTATTTGTCGACGTGGTAGTAGTAGACAATTATTATGTGATCGGGTTGCAGAAGTGTTATATTATTGGTGTAGCGTACGCGTATATATGACATGTTAAGTGTTGTTTGAGAAAAATTTAGTGCATTATGGTGGTTTTGATTTTTGTGTGTGTGGAATTCTGTGCACTATGTAGTATGTGCAGTTGTGACCGTACAGTAAGAATTGCATGTGTGTAATCGGCATGAGAATGTGTATGTGTATGTGTTGTGCGAGTGTACGTGTTGGTGTTGGGTATGGGCGTATGAGTGATCATGAGTGTATTGGTGTGTGTGTGGATGTGAGATGAGGGAGAGGGGGACTTATGTGTGTGTGCAGACAAGCATTGGTATGTGAATATTATGGGATATTGAAAAGTATATGAAAAGATATGTAGAGTACAGTTCGGAAACTCGGATGTTGAAATAAAAGGTTGAATAAAAGCGGAAGAGTGATAAGTTGAGTTAATGATTAATAAATTGAGTTTTGAATCCAGTATTGTATTTGTGATCAGGTGCTAAGAGTCGTATAATGGCAGACTTCGTTAAGATAGGAGTATTGGGTATGAGATATATGTTTGTTGGTTATGTATACTAGATTAGTGTACGTTAACTGGACTTAAATGAAACTCGGACTTAATTATTTATTGCTTATGTTTGGCTTTGACTACCTATTGGTAAGGTCTAGTGGTGTTGGTGAGGTACTTGGTGATCTTTGTGCAATGCTGTCCCTGGTAGAGTCTCGTACTGAAATGATCTAAATAGATTTAAGATGGTTTTGGCACTTAGGTGATTAAGGAGGACCTAACACCAATATCTATGTAATATTTATATATTATGTGTATATGGGTCATGAATAACCTTAAGTCTCAAGATGTTGAGACTGTGTTGTATGCGAACTTAAATGACAAGATTTAAAATAGATTATTTGTTGCATTTATGTTGATACTCATGTGTGTGCTTGACTCGTTATATATATGATCATGCGAATGTGTGTGGTATCCTGTACTAGGTATTAGTTTACCTTATGGGAGTTACTGTTTTTCCACTGCAGGTTCATGTTGTGATGATGGTATCGGCAGAGTTCATAATTAAGAAAAGAATGGAGATTTCTACTCTAGAATGGGTGAGGTGTGTATAGAATAGATGATAGGCATGGACAAGAGTTAAGATTCGATTTTTATTGCTAACTGTGGAGTGGAGTCGCCTGTGACTCTTATTGGTCATGTGTTTTATGTTACTTGTAGAGTGTGATAACTCTAGTTAAGTTGTCATACTTTCATTATTTAGGCAAGTAATGTGAAATTCTATTGTAGGATGAATTAAATGAGAATTTATGTTACTCTTTTACTAATGATTGAGGAGTTAGTATTGGTGAATTATCAGAATATTATTTGTGAGATGTAAGATTTTATGTATTTTGTAGATCTTGGATAGTTTGTAGGTTCCTAGACGGTTGACGTGTTAGTAGAAGTTAAGGATACGTGGCAGACTGTAGTATTCTAGGTTCTGAGACGTTACAAGTAGATTACGAGTTAAATTACTAATTTTGATGCTAATTATCTTCACATGTTGCTTGAATGATTTTGTATGAAAATAGGTCAAAGAATGAAAGTTGGTGATATATGCTATATAGATGTTATGGCCTATATATCATTAGGATTGATGAAATAATATTTGAAATTAATGTTTTAAAAAATGATGTGTATTAAGAACTATTAGTGGCTAGATAATGAATTTGGTGGTATATAATGTATATATGCTAAGCATTAGTTTTGAATCATTGAAATTGATGAATTTTTGGGCTTAATTAGGAAATTTGAATGATTTTCTAAAATTTCTAACAAGTTAATGATTTCAGTAAGTGTTTTAATGATGTATATATAATGTTCAAATGATATTGGAAGTTTGGATATACTTTAGGTATAATCGATTCTTAATATATGTTCATGCTTAAGGATTAAATGTTATGAAATTGACATTTTTTGAAAAAATTATGAATGTTCTTCAAATGTTTATCAAGTTCATACTCATATTTTTAACATGTTTTTGAGTTCAACCCCCTTTTAATCCATTTTGGCATGTCAAATTTATCAAAAACGCATTCTTTAGCATATTTTAGTCATTAACTTTTCCTTGTAAATTTAATCTTGTAGATTGTATTTTGATTTATAAAATCCCTAAAATAAGAAATGCTTAAACCTCAAATTGAATAAAAAGTTCTTATATCAAACATTCAACTTCTTATATTTGATATTTCTTAAGAATTTAATATAGAGAAGAAAGCATTTATGGCGATAATAAGGAAAAGAGGAAATAGTATTAGAATTAGTAATAGAAATATTAAAACAATAATTAAATAAATAATTTAAGGAATTGATCAACTCCTAAGGACTGAACCATTTACACATCAACTTAAATTGAGCTAAACCAATCAATTTAAATTGTACGAACCTTAAACTAGTTTGTAAAATTTAAAAAGGAATGAATAATTAAATTAAAATAATGAAATAATAATTTTGAGTAATTATATAATTAATTAATTTATAATGACAAAACTTATCCAATCATTGGTCCAAGTAGACCAAACTAGTAATGTCCAAATTAGTTAAACCTTACCCAATTCACAAACTTTTCTTATATTAGTTAAATCCAATTTACTATAATTATAATATGAAAACAACTAATATTTAATTATAATTAACTAATTAAATGTTATCTAACTTGGTAGGTTGAACTTAATCCACGACTAATAAGCCATTTTCCCTTAAGGCTTATCTACCTTACAAACTCTATTTAAGATAAACTGTAAGGATCTAAATTGTTAGGTATTAAATTAACTAAACTTTATTAATGGATTATGACGCTTTAACTAAACTTTGATTATGGACTCATAATTATCAAATAATAATTATCAATACTTCTTTTTATCAAATCTTCAATCGAGATACTTTGAATCTTATAAACCTACAATGTAGGCTTACAATGCTATAGGTAGATAATAACCTTACATCTTGCTTATGCATATTATGATAGAGTTATAAATTAGACTAATACATAACCTTTGCCTAACTAATTCATTGTAACTTATGCTTGATCTTCCAATCTAGTGAGTAATACCTTTGGAGTGGGGTTACATCTACGAGCATAGTTATTAAGAGAATACAGTAGTTAGGTGCTCCATTAATGGTGGCTTGGGAGGTAATTAATAGGTGGGAACTACATTGAGATAATGGTCATTGAGAGTGGAGAGAAGAGATCATTTTTGTTATATAGTGGGGATATGTGCAATACGTTATGGGTGGACTGCAATTGACAATGTCTACATAATTATGGTGAACTTCATATGAGATTACTTTTCAGTATTTTAATTATGCATGGAATGTAAATGTTCTCTCTATCCCAATAATCTACTGGGATTGGACCCCTTTTTTCCTTATCGTACTTTGTAAAGTCATGAGTACTCCCTGCTTAATCATATTTCTTAGACGTCGGAAATGTGTTAGTTGTTACACTCGAGTAATTAGTTAAATGAATTCTCTTTGTTGCATTAGAATTAGGCTCATGTACGAGTGACACCTGTGTGTGTTTATATGGCATCAGTATATTTAGTTCTTTGTAGTTCAATCTTTTATTTTCTCTTTTAAGGTAAGCATTGTTGTGTGGATCATACACTTTATGACTTAGGATACATTGATGACTACCATGAGAGTAGTACAAAGTGATTTAGGTGACATTTAGATGTGTTATGAGTTTAATACCTTAAATCATTCATAGCTTTACAGTGGGATATTTCATGACATTTTACTATTATTAGACTCTTTATTGTTTTAGAGCTTAATATTAAAACTGTTGATGAACTTTTGGGCTTGTGATTTAGTTAGTTTTGACCCACTTGAGACTCTTTTATTATAATGTTATTACTTATTATAAGTCTTATAATCAGGTGTTCCAGGTTTAGTATGTAAAATTTAAGGTAATTGAGTAAGTTGTCTGATTGAGCTTAAATTTTACAACAAAGATATGAATATTAGTAAAAGTGATCACGTAAATTTGGATTTAGAAAAATAAATAATTAAATATTATAATATTGAGTTATATGTGTATTATCTGTTATTTATCGAAAATGCATAAAATGGGTTTCAATAATTAATGAATCGGTAGGGATAAATTATATGTATACTAAAAATAAAAAAATAACTTAAATAATATTTAGAAGTATTTATTTGTACCGTATATTTATTTATGTGTAGGTAAGAATACTCGAAATTACTTAAAGTACGTGAAATATGTTAAAACGATACTAGTTACTTAAAGAAAACTCACAAAAAATTAAAGAAAAATAAAAAAATGGAAAAGTGTGAAAATTTCTAGAAATGAGGCTTGGAAAGCTGAAAATTAAAGAAAAAAAAATTAGCCAATAAAATGGAGCCAAATAGAAAGTGAAAAAGAGAGGAGATAAGGGACACATGGCACAAAGTAAATCAAGATAAAACCCTAAACACTACTATAAATTTAGAAAGCACTCATCAACCTTCATTTTGGTTAGTTGGTGATCTGAAAAAATTAGGGAGGGGAGAGAAAAGAATAGAAAATATTTATAGGAAAATATACAAAAGTAGTATACATTTAGGGTATAAAAGGAGAGAGTACATCCAACGACCACTCGATGAAGGACAATTGCCATCACCTAATAGCAAATCTATTGCCAGGGGCTGCTGACAATGGTAGAGCCACCACTGGTGGCTAGAAGCAATCCAAACAATGAGTTTACTTTCTTACCCAATTTTAATTTAATTTGTTAAAAATATCAAATCAATGTGAAAAATTATGAAAATTCGTATTCTAGGGTATTTTTGTATGTAGATTTAAGGAAAAATATCAATTTGATAAAATTAGGTCTTGGGATATATGGCTCTTAAAAAATCACTAAACTTGAGCTAGTTTTCGATATTAATTTAAATGACTTTAATGATGTAGTTTTAACCTCAAAATTTTTGTATAAACTATTTAGGGTATAAGTGACAATAATATAAAGAGTTTTTCTGAAAATTTATTTTCTAAACTTTTACTTAATTTTTAAGCCCTAAAATCATGTATTGGCAATTAGTGGGCTTAATTTTGTGATTTAATATTAATTTGATGAAAATTGTGATTTAGTGTGTAATTAGATATCTATGGATGTTAGTTGCTGATGTCGGATGGTATTTGGGGAATTTGAAGTGTTATTGTATGTATTATGCGTAATATGTAATAAATATGCGTAAATGAATAATGGGTAAAAGGGTATATTTAAGTTAATTTGGTGATTTAGGGTAATTGTATATAAATTCTGATTTAGGATATAATTAGATATCTTAATATGTTATTTGGTGATGAAAAAAGAGATATATATATAGTATTAGAAGTATTAGATAGATGATATAAGTGTAGATTATGTAATAATATATAATATGTGTATATAAGAATTAAATAGATAGAAAATATTAGGTCAAAATTGATAATATTATAATAATAATAATAATATAAATAAATATGATATTGAATGAATATTTAGGTAATTATATGAAAAATATATGTTATTTTCACATGGGAGCAAATTCAAATTTTCGATAGTTAAATTAGGAATAAGATATACCGTATCGACCAAAATAGAGGTTATGAGCTAGATAGAATATTTATAATACTTAAATATAGTTATATGAATCTCACATATTGGTTTGGGAGGAATTTTTAAGGTTTATAAATAAAAACGGTAACCAAAAGCTAAAATAGAATCTAATTCATAAACTGATTTAGAAATTGAAACAGAAACTAGTTTATAACTAAATTGGTCATAGGAAATATAAACTTAAATAATTGAGTAAAATTATATTTTTAAACAAAAAGCTAATGATTTAAAGATTACATACACATACATATGTATGAGTAGTTATGTTAAAATATAGATAATTTTAGATCAGAATTTGATTTAGAAGAAGGATCATAATCTAATTTAGAAGCAAAATCAGAATTAGGACTAATAGAAGTAAATCAGATTATAAATAAAGGGTAATTAAAAGATAAGCTAGAACCTTATTCAGAGACTAAATCAAAAGTGGCAAAAGAAGCAAATTCAAAACCTAGCTCAAAATAAGGATAATTGTAAGAAATTTAAAAAATTGAATAATTAGATATAGTAAAACCCTCAATTAAAGATAATCATCTTAATTATAGAATAAAGTCTATATATAAATAATAGTTATATGAATACTAAAATAATATTTGTATTATAGGGACTATTGATGAAGGCCTGTAGTGAGCTGCACCTTAAGCAAGTGAGTAAGTAAGAAGTTTAGGTAAGTTTGTGATCAATACATAACTGTATTTCAGAGTATTGTTTCATAGTACTCGAAGGCTTAAGGTTATACTTATTTGTATCTATAGGTAATTTGACCATGCATATGCCTGTGTGTACGAGTTTTTGAATGCATTGTGTACTATTGGCTTACTATATTGATTTGCAATTATTTTGTATTACGTTATATGGACTGATCACCTTAATTGGACTTAATTAAATATATGACTTATAATTCTAAATCCGACCTGCACAGTAACCCAATAAGAGAAACGTTTAGGGTTCTTCGACCAAATAACGACCTCTTTGAAAGGAATAATGTTGGAAAGTATAATCGGTCTCTTCTTCATCTTTAGTCGAACTAAATAATAAGAGAGAAATTCATGGAAAGGGTGGAGGTAGTGGTTTGAATGTAGTAATAAGAAGAGTATTGTCTTCATTCTACAAGCTTGGGTTTAGTTGTGAGCTGTTGAAATGTATGCTAAACTCCTCAACCTAAATTAGAGCAAGAGTAATTTCTCTAATCTTATGACAGACTGAATAACGTGATGTAATGGTATTTGCTTGTTGTGTTGCATTAAAATAATTGGTTGATAACTTTATTTGTGCTTGAAGTATAGTTTTAGGTCTCTATCCAACTTACTAAGCGATTGGTTACTCACATCTCTATAGATGTTGTTGCAAGCGCTAGCAAAGGAGTGGCTTTATAATTACCTTGAAGTCAGCAATTGTTAGATATTGGGAATTAAGGATAGCAAACTGAGGATGAGTCATACCCTTGAAGTATTGGGCCTTATCTGTAAATTTTTTAACACTAATTTATGTATTACTTAAGTAAAGAAAAATTGAATTACTAAATCTTAGTATGTATAATTTTATATTTTCATAGGTAAATAACATGTTTAATTTATGAATTGTTTACTTTAAAATGAGTTAGTCATTGACGGTATATGTAAATTAGGTCTAAGATAGCGGCTGTAAAGTTGGCTTTTATCATAAAATGGTTTACATGGTGGGATTATTATGACTCTATTGTTTTAAGGCATGTCACTTATGCTTTATGATCTAAGAAACTTAGTTATGAATTTGTGGATCAATAATAGTAAATGGGTTTTGCAAAACTAATAAATGATTTTATGAAATTAAAAATGATTATAAACCTAATCTACTAGTAGGAATGCTTGACGTTTACAATTTAAGTAAGATGCATGGAAAACTATTGTTGCCTTTTGGCTTTAAGGCATAATGGTTGGATTGAACAAAAACAATATTCAAATTTACTTAGTTGTGGCAACCATAGTCTTAATAAAAACATAGATACTAAAACCTTAGTCTAAACAATCCTTTTAAAATCCATGCATGTAGGATTCTTATTGAATTTTCTTATATTACAAATGATAAAGATATAGTCAGGTGTGTTATTATAGAGTACTTGACATGTCTAATTTAATAGAAACTCTATAGGGTACTATCATATAGTGTTTATGGTTCGGTTTTGGGACATGATTAAAAATCTTATAAGGTTTAGGATATGATTTTAGGATTATAAAAAAACTTAATGGGAAACCTTACCGGTAATAAATAATAAATTATTTTATTAATTTTATCTTATATTCTTTATAGAGATGATTAACAAATATATTGAATATTTGTTTATAGAAATACTTTAGGAATTTACTAACAATAGCTTAAAAAATCAAAATCAAAATAAGATATCTCATGTACTCAATATTGAGTGGTTTGTATATAGAGTCTATAATGACTTTAGGGATAGATTTCAATAATAGGAGGAAAAACTTTATAGGGTTTTTATAGGGTTTTGAGAAACCTGAAACCCTATAAAGTGGTATAAAATTACGAAACTCTACGTTATAGTGATTAGACTCGATAACCTCAATACTTATAAGGCAATTTCTTATAAACGAGCTTAAATTGAAATATTAAAATTATACCGTTACTTCTTTTGATTTTTACTACATAGTCATGAGAGATCAACTTAATTCTAGAAATGTTGTTATAAATCATAATTTTTTAGAGCATGCCTTAAGTATTAAATTTTTCAATTAGTTTCTTATTACTTTATATAATTATATATTCATGTCTAGGTGTAATTAAGATATTATCACACCTATGAATGCTTCCAATCAATCTAATGAAGAGAAGATATTTGACCAACTAAGTTTGTAGTAATTCAATTACTTTTATATATTATCTCGTGTAATTAGTGATATTATCATACTCATTATTCTATTGTTAAGATTTATATTTTTATAGTTACTAATAACATTAGTATAAATCGTTTTATATCTATTGATCTAACTTATACATATATTTTTTTATGAAAGATATAAACTATTTAAAAGCTAGCAGGTCGGAGTCATGTGGTATTATATACATTTTTTAAACTTTCGGGTTAATCTATGGGTATATTTATTATATATACTAGGTATATTAATAAAAATACGTATATATTCATATAAAAAATTATACTAAATTATCTTATTTTATAGCTTAATTAACTTATTTCGAAGTTTTCGTTGCATTTCGAGCTCGATTTCAAGAGTTTCGAGTAATTTTGTACTATATTAAATAATCATACTTTTAGGGGCAAAATCTGGATCTTGGATCTTATTTTCAAAATCTAACTTCATTTTGGTTACTTCAATTAACTTTTTTATCTTAAACGTAAAGTTTGAGTTCAATCGGATAATTTTTCCTTAAAAGCTTTAAGTTTAGGCTTAGTTGTCCTAAACACAATTTTAGGGGCTTACAAGTATTAGAATGGTTTGATAAATAAACCACTTTAATTAGTTAAGTAAATTTTATGATCAATAAGCATAAAATACAGAAACTTTTATTACAAACTTTTGCAATCCTGCTTTGATATCTTATTAAATTTAAATCTACAGACAATTATTCTAAAAGTAAAACTTATGGATTTTCATTTTGTGTCACAATCACACCTTGAGACCATTAGGACGGTATAAGTTCACTACATAGTCCTAAGGCAGAAGGGAAATATGAGCTCTAGAATCTTACTTACTATTTTCCATAATTTGGAACCTAAACATTTACATAATCCATTATATCTTAAAGAGAGAGTCATAATTGAAATAAGAACCTAAACTAGGTCCATGTAATGGTCATAACCATCAAAGGTATTGTTGTTGATCCCTCTTCTAAATTGCAAGTGATAACTTAGAAAAACATAGGGAATTAATACTTCCAAAAAATCATTAGCACCAAAAATAACAATCCCAAACATGGATGAACTACAAATCTAATAAGGAAATTTGCATAAAAATATTTGAATGCCATAACACATTCATGTCTAAACAATTATACAAATAGAAATACAATCAACTTAGACTAGATATGCCTAATTTATTGTCATATTTAGATTGGGGAGTAGCAAGCACAAACATGATATTTATGATATGTACAAGGTACCTCTGATAGTAAGTTACTGGCTTAAGGGGTGTTATACCTCATCAATGGGGTGATTTGTTTTCAAATAAGGTTGAAAGGGTTAGATTGATAGGGAGTTTGTGATACCAATGCCTTATATATTCTAGATTAGGACACATGATGATTTTCTGCACCCTTTCAATTCAGGTTAGGTAGGTTTTTTTTTTTTTTTCCTTTTTCTCTTTTTAACCAATTATAATACATTACAACTATTGGGATGGAGAAAAATGTGATTCATCTCAATAAAATATTAGTATTCATATCATTAAATTACGATGATCTTAGTAATAAGGTAGTATTTGATTCTTTTTAAAGAAAATTACTTTCTATGTGCATACACACACATACATATATATATATATATATATAATTTATGACATTTGATCTTATTTTTTAGTATGGGTGCTAAGGGCAGATGTGAATATAGTATTTTAACGGGATGTATATGGTTTAACTTCGTCTTTTCCCAATTATTATAATAGTCGTTGGACAAAAAGTGCAACTCCAGCTTACAAATGAAATGGGTGTTGACTTGCGACCTTGATATTCTCATATTAATGGTTTCTTTCCATTAAATGATTTTTGTACTCACCACTTGTTTAGCTTCGAACTTTACCATGGGAATTCATAAACAAATCATGTTCTCACATAATTTATGTTCGATATATTGAATTCAAATATTTTAACGTCTTCTATTAAAAGTTATCAACTTATTATAAATCATTTTATTATAAATTATTTTATCCGTTATTTCTTGAATGACACAAAATAAACGAAAGTTCTCTAAAAGCGATCTACCACATGAAGTACTTAATAATGAATATATAAATAATATGTGAATGCATAAGAGGTTTTTTAATCATCCCGAGTGTTTTTTCAAATATAGTAGTAGAAATATCAAAATTTTATTTGCTTTTATATATCAATAAGTATCGTAAACCACATCTAGCGAATCTTTTGTCGATAAAGTAGGGATGTTGATGGACAGAACACTTAGACGACAGCTGAGACCTAGTCTTCTTACTTCCATGGTTTCTCAAGAAGGACCAAAATATAGATGTTGACGTTGACAATTGCGAAGAATATCAACAAGGGACACAACTCAATTCCAAAGAACTTGTCACCAACTTCCATTATCATCAATGTGAAAGCTCTATGTAGGGTCAAAGCGTGGGGTTGACGAGGGTTTGTCTCAATAGCCATGAATCTTGGCACATAGTTTTTTTATTGGCCAGGCTCAGCACACGGTTTAGGAAAAGAAATATTTTTCCCATTTTGTTGCATTCAAGGTCTACACTCGTGGGAAAAGGCAGATTTTCCATTGTTTCTAAGGCCTAATTTTGAGGAAGAAATTTTCCCTTCTTATATTACGTATTACTGTATATGAACAAAAAAAAAAAAAAAAAAAAGAAGAAGAAAGAAAGCGGTGATTGCATAAAATATTCTTCACACATAACAATATGTTTTTAGCAAAACGAACACCATGTGAAATATCAAAACAAAAGATCCTTACGTAGAGCAATATTTGCTGCCTAAGTAAAATATATAGATATTGGGACATAACCAATGGCTAATAAGGTTTATGCTCGTCTGAAAGAGTAGCAATTGGTTGCCACAAGTCTTAAAGGGTCATGGACATTGTAATTCTTTTCAGATTTCTAGCAACAATATGATGAATTATATTGATAATATGCAAAAGTCGGCCCATGATTCTTTTTTCTTTTCTTTCTTTTCTTCTTTTCTTCTTTTCTTTTTTTCAACACAGCTAACCACTGAAATCTAAAGATTGATCTTCTACAATTGAAATGCCTAGGAAATTCAAATTAATGATTGGGGTAGATACGTTTTTTACCCTAACTATATTCCTTGAAAATTATTGCAACTATTATTCCCTTCTTTCTCCGGCCTTGCCATCACTCTTTTTCCTTCAAAACTGAAAAAGAGAAGCATAACCCTCTCTCTTATCCACCACATCGATCCTCTCTCTCTCTCTAAAGTTGTGCCCTTCTCATCTCTTTCTAGGGTTTCCACATGTTTCTTTTTTCGTTTCAAAGTGAAGAAGTACGATCTTTGAAGGAAGTCCCATAAGATTCAATAAGTAATTGGTTAGATGTGGAGATTTGTGTTTTAGATGACAACAATCTTTAATAGATTTTTGTTTATTGGTGAAGGAAAGTGTTGATTTGATTGTGATTGCAAAAGTGTAATGGAGCATTTTAGAGTTTGGGTTGTAGAATGCATTCAAAAGATAAGTTGCATTTCTTTTTTCTTCCTTCTCCATCTCTTCCTATTAATTCATGGTTTTATGGGATTTGATCAATTTAGGGTTTAAAGTAGAATAAATTAAATCTAATTAATGTTTCAAGAGAAATCATATGAATCCTTTTTGTTGTTGGTAGTTTAAGGTTAGTTGATATTATGGATAAATTGTGTTTGAATTAATTTAATTATTGAATTGTTAAAAGGTTGGAGAATCGGTTATACTTTAATTAAGAAAGAGTTTTGGAATTAGGTTGGTGGTGTTTTTTTGTGTAAATGGTCATCTGAAGTGGATCACATGGTCAACCCTTGCCCCTTAGTGTTGTTGATTACCCTAGTCTTGAGGTTGTACCTCCTTTGGTGCACTCAAGTGGCTTAGTCAATCTAATCTACCAGTAGGTTGATTGGATTAGACTATAGGAGGTTTTACCTTCTTACTTTACGTTTGTTGATTAATTAAGTAAGATTTAAGTTTTGGTTCTAATATCATAAATCTTTAGTACGATTGATACATTGATGACTTGTTATATATTTAATTTCTAAGAGTGGATTTTCTTTCGATTATCTTAGGACATTGAGTACAATCCAGGAGGCATGAAAATAATTATAAGAGGCATAGGACTATTGATAGGTTTTAAGGTACTGACTTAATCAATTGCTAAGTTTTGGGCTTTGGTGGAGACCTACTCATAGGTTCTCTATGTATCAATGGCTTATTTGGAAGCTTTCTAAGCATTGGAGACTTTTTAAGGATCTTATATGGGGACCTATTTGAGAGCTCCTTACATGGAGACTTGTTCGAGAAGCTCATACAGAGCCTTGCTACTTATTAGAGAGCTCAACACAATAAGT
The DNA here is from genome assembly GCA_024138015.1 of Lumnitzera littorea. Lineage (NCBI taxonomy): Eukaryota > Viridiplantae > Streptophyta > Magnoliopsida > Myrtales > Combretaceae > Lumnitzera > Lumnitzera littorea. The sequence continues at coordinate 148,336,269 of JAMXBB010000001.1, read as the reverse complement.
TGTCATAGATAGGTCATCGAAACTATGTCAACAAAACAGGTCGATAATAGCATATGTCGACATAAACAGGTAGACACAAATAGGTAGTTAGCTTAGAACAAGTCATCAAGTACCTAACAGTTCATTAGCCTATCTCAATAACTCATCACCTAAATAGCTGATTGCCTACTTAGTTATAGTTTGCCATTAGGTCTTTTTATTTTGTGTTTTATTTATCGAACTACCCTTATATTTTACTTTCTATTTATAGGAATGTCACTAGGATATCTTATCTTTCATTTTGTTTACAAAAGTGTTGCCTTGTATAAATATGTAATGTGTAGAGACTTTGAAGATATAATGCATTACACCTTAAAATTTCTCTTAAGAAAACTCTTCTCTTCTTAGCTCTTATCAAACTTTTTAGTAAGAATTGTAGTGAGTAACTTTAGTTAATAATTCGTACATCACATCGAGTGATAGATTAGATCGTGTAGTATTTGTTTAATGCATAATAGCTATTCAAATAGCTCATAAATCTGCTAAACCCTATCAGAACCCTTCAAAAACCCTTAAAGTCATATATTTTAGAAAATCCAAAAATATTTGTTGTTTTGTTTGATCAATATCTTTTGTGTACAACCCCGAGGTGTATCAACTATCGGGTATGGTTTATTCTTTTTATTTCCCTCAATTTAAACTTGTATTAAACCTGTCAAATTCAATAAGCGACCAAAATTGAGGGATATTCATTTTTTTGTATATTTAAAGTTGCCACCAACTAAAATTGAAGAAGATTAAAAAGTTAAGGTCGATTGTGTAGAACAAATCTAATAATAGCTACTAGTCAATGAAATATTTTCTTGTTTCCAAAATTTTTTTTTGAAGAAGTTAGAAAAAATTGAATATGGAGATAACTTACTAAAATCAATATGATTTCCATTTAGGGCTTTTCTTTTGAAGAAACAAAATTTGTTGATTCCTTTTTCTTTTTTGATTTATTCTCTTTTTTTCCATTATTTTTTATGCAAACTTTTTTATTCTTTTTATTAGATGTCATTCAAAAGATGCTTGCATAACTATTATTTGGGATTAGACTTCCATTCTACCTTTTTAGAAAACATTAACTTGTTGGTATTTTTGTTGAAAGAATGTTTCCATTTATGCTTTTACCATTTTGCTTTTACTTTCTATGAAAATAAAATCTTAGAGTCGTAATTTGGAGTGTCTTATTTAAGAAAAAACCCAAGCAAGTCCTAAATTTAAGAAAATACCAATTACTTGTTCTTTTTTTTTTAAATGACCTAAGTGACAAAACACTAATTGTTAGAATATAAGAAAAAGGGATCACTTTTGTTTAACATAAAAACTACATTGTAGATGAAGTTCCTCATAAAGGAAGCAAACACGTTAGTAAACTCACTAAAATATTAAATACTATGCTAAATAACCAACTGCAACATTATTATTTTTTCGGCTTTTTACCTATTATTATTATAACTGCTTTGTTGTTGGAAAACGACATAAAAGGGTTGATTAACATTAATAAGTAAAACAAGGTAATACAATTGTTATATTTTTTTATTTAATCAGCTAAAATAATGGAAAAAAGAACGAATATTAAAAAATTAATAGATAAAATCTCACTAATGCACATGCAAAAAGAGTGGCTAATTAGGGTAGTTTTCTTCTTCTCCATCCTTTAGAAACCCTAGTTATCATAGATCCATCATTGTTAACCCACTATATCCAATCTATCTCTCTCTCTCTCTCTCTCTCTCTCTCTCTATATATATATATATATATATGTATATATATGTATGTGATCTAGGTAGTGTCATGGAAACTTCGACTCATACCTAAGGTGAATGCATGTCCTTGGTTGGCATACAGGTGTGACACATAGGGTTATTCTCGATCGAAGGTGAAGGAGGTGCTGATGGTGGTGGATTTTTAAGGTTGCTTATGCTTTCTTAGCTATGTTTCTAAGATTTTATGGAGTAAGTTATTATGGGAAAGGACAATTTTTAGAAAGTTAGTGAAATATAATAGCTATTACTTACCTCTTGGTAAGTGATAGGAGTTTAACCAAATGTGGAAATTTTTCATTTGATCAAATAGCTATTACTTAACGAAAGTATAAGTAAACATGGTAATCACAAATAAGAGAGGAATAACAATTTCTTTCCTCCTATTTAGTTAAGTATGATAACTCAAGTTAAATTGTTATCTACATTTAAATATGTTTCTCAGGCTGCTCTGGAACTACTAGTTCATAAGTTGGTAAGGGAATGAATTGAGCTTGGGCCAGATTGCTTGAATCGATAACTTAAGAGCAGTTTCGGTAGCTCTTAAATCATGAGTTTTTTTTTTCTTAATTTTTTAAAATTATCTTAATTATTGTAAATAATTTGTAGACTACTTGTTTTTTTTTTCAAATAAATATAAAATTTTATGTTATTGCTCATTAATAAAAAATTTTATTTTTGGTTCAATTTTTTTCAATCTGAAATAATTCATTTGGATCGCGTGAATGTGAATATATGATGTTATATTATATATAGTCTATTTATAATATAACATCATATATTCACATTCACGCGATCCAAATGAATTATTTCAGATTGAAAAAAATTGAACCAAAAATAAAATTTTTTATTAATGAGCAATAACATAAAATTTTATATTTATTTGAAAAAAAAAACAAGTAGTCTACAAATTATTTACAATAATTAAGATAATTTTAAAAAATTAAGAAAAAAAAAACTCATGATTTAAGAGCTACCGAAACTGCTCTTAAGTTATCGATTCAAGCAATCTGGCCCAAGCTCAATTCATTCCCTTACCAACTTATGAACTAGTAGTTCCAGAGCAGCCTGAGAAACATATTTAAATGTAGATAACAATTTAACTTGAGTTATCATACTTAACTAAATAGGAGGAAAGAAATTGTTATTCCTCTCTTATTTGTGATTACCATGTTTACTTATACTTTCGTTAAGTAATAGCTATTTGATNTATATATACTATATACTTGTTTGCATTGTATATATATAGTATGTATATAGTCTATTAAAAAAATATTATATATGGTATGTTTCCATTATATATTATTTATATATATTTTTAATTTTTTAAGTTGGCTTGGCCTTCATTCATCGCGTCAAACTGTCGATTCAAGAGTAGTTTGGCGAGTTATGATGATTAAATCACCTAGATCCTGAGGGCTTAGTGATTTAATAGTCAGTTCAAGTTTACTCAAGATTGATTTGATTTGGTTCACAGTTTAAAACCGATCCTTATATAAATCTATTTATATTTGTTGTACAATGGATTGCATTTGCTTGGTGATCATTCAATTGCCTATTGCCATAATTGATAAAATTTTATGTGTACTTTTTCTTTGTGACCTTCGTTATGGTCCAATTGGATTATTTTTCAATTGTTGAACAGAATATATATATATATCTATATATATATGGTTTTTTTTTTTTTCTATCAGCAAGGGATTGTTTTGCTGAAGTGCGAGTGCATTAAATTAAACGAGGAGAATAGAAATAACGATAATCAATCAAACGCAAGTAATTGAAAAAAGGTTAAAAAAAAAAAAAACAAGCAAGATTTTATAAAGGAAAAACGACCGGAAACCACGAGCAAATGTGGAATCAAGCAAAAGTTAAAAGTATTTAAATTTAACCATCCATATGTATATCTCATTTACCTTTGGAAAAAGAAAAAAAGAAAAGAAATTTTAATTGCAATGTGAATTTCCAGGCTATTAAATATCCCAACCAGCCAAATCTTCCGTTGCTGCAAGGATGAGACAGGGACGTGTGAAAACGATCCAATTTAAGGATGTGCTTGTTTCAGCGAACTAATGTTTTCGCAGATCCATAGGACCACAACAATATTAACATTTTATTTCCATTCCTCGCTTTTATATAATACCTACCCTATGCTTTTTACTTTAAGGACGGATTATTCTACGATTGTATTGACGAAACTGTCAATTCTTGTCTAATTATTGAAATCCCTAATTGTATATATTCTTATAATCACTTCGACGATTTAAAACTCCCGATAAAGATGAAGAGTACCAGAGATTTTTTTGCTTTGAGACGGATTTGATCCACGATTTGCTTTCACCAACGAGAGAAAATAAATCTATTATTTTATTTAAATATTAAATGAACCTGTCCAACAAGAACACCATAAGCAATTCACAAGATTAAGTGGTGTTTGCTTTGCCATATGCTCTGATACTCCTCATGTTTGTTCCATTTCTCTCCTTTTCTCTTACTTTAGTTTATGGAATATTACTTTTTTTTTTCACCCATTAGAACCGAATAGAAAGATGCTCCGACTTTTTAAAGAGTTAAATATTTACCTCTAATTTTTCTTTCTTTTTTCTTTTTTTTTTAAACTTCCCATTTTTTTTTTTTGATTTATTAGTTCAACTAAATATGGAAATTGGAATGGGTATTATAATACCTAAACTATGCAAATTAAGACTTCTAAACACAAAAACAATACCATAATTTTAGAATCCACAAAAAATAAAAAAAAGGTTATTCATGCGACCCGATTTAATATAATAAAAAAATTGGAAAGTATAAAATGAGAGTGAGTTAATCCATTGAAATTCTATGGTACGAACTCTTATATCAATCTGAACTCTAGTCAAAGGAGTTATAAACTGTTCCAAAAGTGTGACTGTCTGCGTATACTTTAATTTATTCTGTACCTACCCCGTTTACTTGCTGTTTTTCCATGTCCAAATTAATGCGTTTCTCACAAACTTTTCTTCCTAGTACGGGTCGAGGCCGTATTATACTGATGTTCCTTTTTGTCAGTTGAAATACCGTCCTTTCTTTAATTGTAGTACTCGTAATGAAAAGTGCTTGTTGATGAGAATTTTGGTAGGATGAGAATATCGGTTCTCTCACTCTCTCCCTTCTTTTTTAGCCTCAATGTAATGCTTTATTCGTACATGTTATCAATTGTTAAAAATTTAAAATAGAAACTTATTATAATTTTTACGTTAAATATACATTTTGCAAAAAAGAGCATACTAAAAACAATTGTTAAGAACTCTTTTATAAATAATTGACTGAATAATCTCGTTACTCGTTAAGGTTTTTTACTGCGAAAAAAGAAATTGAACTATAATAGAAACATAAACTCATATATCTTCGATAATAAATGCTCACATGATTCAAGAAGTTAAAGTATAGTTGACACATCAACTCACGATAAAAAATGCTCACATGATTCTGTTGCACTAGATGGAATCCAATTCTCTGTTTTAAGTGTTATTCTCTCTGCTGATCTTTATCAACCGCACTAAATGGAATTTTTAGGGCGTGGTCGTTCTTGAATGCCAGTTATCTTCTAATCTAATAACAGAAAGGTAGGGTTCCGTATGCATTTCACAAGAAAATGCGCCGAGTACAATAAAATTCAGAGGAAAAATCTGCAAGAGTTTTTGAAAATTTCATACTCATACAAAATATTAGAGATATCCATGGAACTCAAAATCGAACCGTAAATTATCGTTCTTTTATTATGCAATTTATTTTTTAGTTGAATTAGGTCTTTTGAATCGTTTGAAACAATGAGACACCGTGATTTTAACAAAAATGCTTTCGAATTGATGCAACCAGCCAATATTGCTGAAGGAAAAGGGAATGAAAATTCAATGTAAATGCAACTAAACTTTTATGAGAATGAATAAGAGATAGTAAAAGGAATTAACGAAACTAGAAAATATCAGCAGGTGTCTTTTAGATATTTATTAACAACTAAAAACTTTACTTGATGTGTATTAGGTTTTTTTTGTAAAGTGTGTGTGATTAGTATTGAACAAATGAAAAGTTTATTTTTTAGAATTATTAATTAGTGACATAAGTTGCTCTTTAATAGAATGAAAAATAAAAGCACTTCAAGTCACTTTATGAACCAAACTAAACTGTTAAGAGCAATTTGATTTGAAAAAAGGCTGCAAACAACCCAAAAAAATACAATTAATTTTCGATTCGGCCTCCGAAGCAAACTGAATTGCATCGACCCATGTGTCTTATAATGGAAAAAAGTAACCATGCTTGGAATGCATCAAATTTATTTACATGATCATCACATAAAGTTTCTTTGAATTGGTTTTCACATGGTGCAGATGGTGGTACTGATTATCGGAATTTGTTGGACCATGAAACTTATTGAATCTTGCATTGTTGGTTATTTTTTATGATAGGTATTAAAAGTTATAAGATGTGTTCTTACTCTAAATTTTTTAAATCTGCTCCAAATAGAGTTAGGTATATAGCATAGTGGTATCTCTAATTCATTGTAAAACCAGTGCTCATTTTATAACACAAGCATTTTAGTATAAAAAACGTAACAAATCTTTCTAGCTAGTTATAACTTAACTTATTATTCTTTTGATTGATTTACCTTCTGAATTGAATCAAACCATAAAAATGGTTTTGTTTTGTTGTTGCATTAGTTTAAGAATTATTTAAACCACAAAACTTTGATTTGTTTTAGTCATTGATTGAACCATAATTTATAATTGAAGGAAAATCGAATGCATAATGTGTAAATCCATACTAGAAGAACTAAATTTTTTTAATAATAACACTAATTGTTACTATATAAGTGGTTGATATAGTGAATATTCATGCAAAATAATTTTATGTGTATTTTTACAATAAATTTTATTCATAATACTAGCACATGATATACATTTTAAGTCAATCTATTTATATATTTTAGTAAACTTCGGCTATAAAAGTCAAATATACATATATTTCAATAAGTACAAGGTTTTTCTTGTTGCCACATAAATTTATTATACTTTTAATTGTTATTTTTCCTATTTTCCCTATTTCTTTAGCATTATTTAGTATATTTTAGGATTTTAGATAATTATTGGTATATATTTATATACGTATAATACATTTAATATAAATACATACTTTTAAATTTTTTTCATGTCAATTTTATAATTTTTAATAGACATACAATTTTATCGCTAAAAGTTCATTAGTTATCGAAACTTCTTGCGTATGTTTTTGATAAATAACGAATAATATATTTATAATCAACATTTTAGTTATATTATTATTTTATTTTTCTAAATCTGAGTTAATGGGCCCAATTCTACTAACTTTTCTAGTCCCCTAGTAAAATTCAAGTTTAATGGGGGAACTTTTGCTATTGCTCTAAATTTTAGATACTACTCCTCAATCGCCAAATTGTTAGGCTTACAATAACCATTTATAATATAAATGTATATTTTTTATTTAGTGATTTTTTCTAAAGGAAAACAATTTGATACTTGGAGTGGTATTTCACAATAAATTGAATTGTAAATAATTATAATATGAAAGGAAAATAAAAATTTTATATATTTTTTGAGTTTCAATTGAATAGTTGCTATAACCCAAATTTATTGTTTCTTATCAAGTAATCTATAGAGATGCGACTTTTTAGTATAGTTCACGGTTTCGGATATATATGTATTGGTTTTAACTAATTTAAGATGAGAAATAAAATAGATACATAATCAAAAGCTTTTTAAGTCATGATATATATTTTTTATCATGTAGAAATATTTCTTCAATTGAACTATATCAACGAAATATTATATATTAATAAACTAAATGAATTTCTTTTTTTTTTTGGAAAATGACAATTAAATTATGTTGATGATGAATGAAGATACTAAACACAATTGGTTTATTAGAGAAAAGATATAAATGGTACATATTGGATACAAATCCAAATAAAATGCAAGATAATTAGACATTGTGTAGGCTCTCAAACCTTCATAGGTGATATGTCCTATATGCTAAAATTTTAGATCAACATACAAATAAAAAAGTATATTAAAAAGTAAATCAAATGGTGATTAGCAAACAAATAATATAGGTATTGCAATGATTATAAAAAAATGTTGACAAACCTAGTTATAACCTTTCAATTCAAAAGAATCATAGAAGTAAAATTGCTCCTCAAGTTTTATGGTAGTATATTTTAGCAAGAGTGTTGAGAAAATGAAGGATAAGTTTAGAGAGAGAGAGAGAGAGAGAGCGAGAGAGAGTACCATAATGACAAAATGAAAAGTAATGCAAATTATTTCATAATATAAAGATGATAAATTATAGAAGTTGAAATTGTAATAGGAAATTGTTATTGTAGCACTTTTTGTTTAGTGGAGTTTAATTTTGGAATGATACCACTTTAGTATGTATAATTATTTACTATAATAACCTTGACCTATTAAAGATTTATTAAAAACTATAAAGCATTTAGAGACTTTTTGTTAAAACTAAAAATCAAATAACTAGTGTTTTTAGGATAATTCAATCATATTGAAAAAGATAAGAAAAAGATACTTTTGCTTGAATAAAATTAGTAGATATTGTACTCATTATGCATATGTAAATTTAACCTTAATATGTGATGCATTAATAGTTTTGTATATAATTATTGTTTCATAAACATTATTGTGAGAGGCTCTTATAACTATAAATTGAAATATTATTGAATCATTTAAAAATTAATAAAAGCAAAAATTGGCATAAAAATAGAACAGCAAAAAAAAAAAGAAAAAAAATTAGGTAAGGAAAGAAAAAATATCTAAGTATAGTTTCTAGTCTGATAAATTCTAAAAGAAAACTTTAAATAACAAAAACTACAATAAAAGTAGAAGATTGAATTTTTGTAAAAAGAGCAATAAATAATACTTGAAGTCCTATATCAATATTTTTAGTAGGTTTTATTGCCTAATCCAAACTTGTCTTTAGTTTCATACTTACAATTAATCATATTGCTAACAAATCAGGAACAGTTTAATTACTACTTACTTTTTATGATGATCATTTGTAAAATAAGTATAATTAAACATATTATTGAATAAATAAAGGATACTTTAATTTTTAATAGTTTTTCTTCTACTAAACTTTTAAAAGCAAATAAATCATTTGTGAAATGAGCACAATTAAACATATAAATAAACGAATAATAAAACATTTTTAGTATTTAGGGGATATGGATATCACAATAATTAAAAAGTTCATGAAAGAATTGTTAAGATTTGTAGATTTTGGAGCTATAAATGCAAATAAGATTTTTAGATTAGATACCATTTTTGGTATATATAATTTTTTGCTACAATAATCCTAACATATCAATGATTTATTAACAACTATTTAGTATGTAGGGATAATTTCATAAAACCTAAATAAAATGAATTATTAAAACAGCAAAGACACCAAATGAGGTGTCTTTTACTTTAATAATATAGATAAATAAACTTAATTATTTAAATACTGTTATTTATAAACAAACTTGCTCAATCACAAGTAGAACATTTCCTAAAAAGGTTTGGTTAGGTGTTTTGGTTTGATTTGGCTTATTCTTAAAAACCAATTATAAATTTTCTATTTGATTTGGATTTGAAAAATTTCAAACCAAATTAGGAAAAAAATTACTTTTGATTTGGTTTGGTTCAATTTGGTCGCTTTTTTTCCAATCCCTAATATTCATTTAAACAACAAACAAATAACAACTCAAAGATCTAAATCACTCTCTCATGTTCCCAAGATAAATGCCTACCCTTGTTAAATGATTTCATCAAAATATGCTATATTTTCAAGTGGTACTAATTTTGTAATATGTCTTTCCTTTACTTATAAAAATTTAAAAATTCACAAACTTTTAGATATCCAAAACCTTTATAATTCATAAGATACGAGATTTAAAGTGATTGAATTACGTTTTAATATAGTTTATAGTTTTAAAATCTAGAAATACATACCTTATAGGGTAAGGGAAAAAAAGGTAAAAGTTCTTATCCTATCATCTTTACCCGACCGGCTATGAACTGTTGGGTTAAACGAACGGTTTATGGCATGCCCGTATGTTAATAAAAAAAAAAAAAAAACACAAAGGAACATTAACCCACATTCTATAAGCCGCCCCTCCGCCTCTCCAAATTCTCCAACTTACTTTTTCTTCCACCTCATTTTTTCCATCTTCACACAAACCCCCTCAATTATTCCAATCCCTTCATTTACATGTCCTTTTCTGGCTATTCAAACTTCTCTTTCACTTTAGTGGTTTTTCAAGAGCTTTGTCTTTGTCTCCATGCCATAATAATTTCTCGTGTATTTCCTCTATTAGTTACAATTGTAGAAAGGTTAGATGTTAGATTGAAATTTAAATTATGTGTAAACTACTTAGATATTTGTTACGCTCCAAAACTATAGAGTTATAACAATCTCGCTGTGTAAGCTAACCTATAATAGTAATTGACTTTATAGTGCCTATCATAGATATGATCTACATAAGGCGTCGACAACTCCTCACTTTGAAGTAAATAGTTTAATTAAGATTTTAACTAAAATTTAAATAAAAATTTAGAACTATCATTTATATATATATATATATAATTACATTCATATTATTTGAAAATCCCAGGAATTTACACAAACAATAGTAGTTGCTAACTTACATCTTACACCTCAGTTCATATACCTACAAATACTATCAAGACATTAAAAAGACTTGATCATATAGCTAATTAATCTTTACTCCCTTATGGCTTCAAAAGAGAACTGACCTCAAGATAGTTGTATTGTGGCATACTAGTTGGAAGTCAGAACTTGTAAAAAAATCTATTTATGTATGAGTAACTATAGTTTAGTAAGTTGAATCGGAAACTTATGAAAGTATAATAAGCACAAACAAGGTTATTTGCTTATTATGCAATTAATTATACACAATGCGACAAGCAAGTGTCATCACACAACGTGGTCCGGTCCGTTGTGAAATTAGAGTAATTTTACCTATTTTAATCCGGGTTGAGGAGTCTCCGTTAATGTAATAACTTATAACCAAACCCAGGTTTGTGCAATTGAGACATCGCTCCCCTCAAGACTAACTTTTGAACCAATGCCCTCATCTTCATCGCGACCTCCTTTCCTATTACTTAGTTCAGTTAAGGATGGAGAAAAGATCATTATACTATACAACGCTATTTTTTTCGAAGGTGTTGGTATTTGGTTATAGAATTTTAATGATCTCTTATAGGGTAATAATGTATGTCTAATTAGGGTATTTAGGTCAATTATGATTAGGTTCGATTTAGGGTAATTAGACAATTCCACATCAATCCAATCACAACAATCATCAAACATAACATAGATTTCAACACGACATCAGATACATAAGTACATATATAAAACTACTTACAATCACAATCATATACAATCTTAAGTCTCTCAGTACTCTAAAATACAACGAAGTATTAAACTCAACTTACTTGAAATCCTTGGTCGCTCACTTAACTCATCACAGATCGACTAGTCTTCATATGTCCTATAATATAAATAAGTTCTTTAATATTTATATCTTGATGATATATGTATATTCTAAGTTATGATTTAACTCAATTCTTCTTATATACACATTAGTTATTATTAATTAATCCTAGATTAGTTTAGGGTTTGGTTTTCAAATCTGATTCAAGTTCTAAATCGGTTCCAATTATGAGTAAATCCTAAAAATTCCTTTTGAACCTTAATGTGAATTTAATTACATCAGGTTCAAGTATCCTAAATATCACACTTAGCCTTAAATCAACATTCTAACTTACTCGGTCTACTCTAATCCTTATTAGGGTATTGGATTTACTTACAAAATGAGGAAATTTTACATTTTTCGTATAATTACCTAAAATTAAGTCTTATACCAGATTTAATACATATTCATATTATTATTTTATTATCCATTTTAACCTATCATTTTATAATTACCATAATTCCAATTGCACATATCATCAAATAACCTATATTTATTACATAATTCCCATGATAATTGCATTTAATACTTTAAGTGCTATGATTATACTACTACATTAGAGATTAACATCTCTAAACATCTAATTATCATTTAAATCAGTAATTAGTCATTTAATTATTTAATTAGTCTAAAATCACTCATTTTATCCATCATTTTAAGGCTTAAAAGTGTTGAAAATTAATTTAAAAAAAAAATGGCTTCATAACACTGTTATATAACACTTAAATAGTTTACAGAAAAAATTCGAGTTCAAAACTACACTCTTAAGCCTATTTAATTCTAAATCGAAATATGTTTGGTTTCGCTTGGTTTCTTACGTACCATATATCTACAGATATAATTAAACATAATCACTATTATTCCTTAAATTTACATACAATAAAATATCAAAATAATAAAATTCATAATTTTCTGGATACAATTAATAATTTTAATAATTTTTACAAAATCAGTTGGAAATTTAGACTCACTTGTTTGTTGAACCTTCGGCCACTAGCGTCGGTCTAAGGGTTGTCGATCGGTTTGGGTGTGGGGTTTAGAGTATGGTGGGTTCGGTTTAAATGCTTTTATTGTACAAAATTTTTGAAATTTTTGGAAAAATCCTATTCTCTATTTGTTTCGACCCTCTCTAATTTTTCTACCTTTTTAACTGTCTAAATGAACTTCTGCAATTTTTTGGCTATTTATAGAGCTATAAAGGTATTTTGGTGTATTAATTAGACAAGACAATTATCATATTTATTTCCATTTTGCCTTTTCAAGTGTATTAATCTAAGTAGCTAATTTTTTTTTTCTTTCCCCAGCTGCCATAACCCAAATTTGGAGCATTCTCCACTTCTTTGATTTTTTATTTCCAATTTTCCTTGATTTTTAAATAATTTTCTTTAATTATTTAGCAATTTTCTTGAAATTTTCAGGCAATTTAGGTAATTTTGCATATTTTTAACTACGTATAAATATATATGGAGTACAAGTAAATACTCCTAAATATTATTTATATTGTTATATGATTTTTAGTATTCATATAATTTATCTCTAGCGATTCGTTTATTATCGGAATGCATTTTATACATTTCACTCTTGAGCATGAATGGTTGCCGCAAGGAGATACATAACAAGTTTTTTTTTTGTTCTTTTGAAAAAAAGTTTTGTCAGGTAGAAAAATAATTTCTCGTAATTACTCTAGAAAAACTAAATAGTATGGTTTTTCCAAAAGTAGCAATCTAATCTTAGGACTAAATTGGATAATCACGTACATTTGGATTCTTTTTACCTAATTTAAAATTGACCAATATAGTAAAGGTTTTCTAAATATTCAAACTTAACTATGATGGTTTGATTTTATTTAGCGAATACATGAGTACCTTCAAGACCATTGTAAAATCAACAAAAAAAAAAAAATCCTTCCCTAACCCCTAAATTCTTCAATACCGAACTTTTACGGTAATTATTTCAATCAATAAGGACCACTAAAAGTGAATGGTATTTTATTTTATATTTCTATTGGACTATTATACTTTGATCGATTAGATAATTTTTAATAATGTATCAGAACGATTTACAGTTAATAGTGATATTGTATTTTATTAATCTACTGTAGTTTGATTGATCAGATAATAATTACGTGTTATATTATGCAATATATGCTTTACGTTGTATGATAATTTTCAGAATGAAATCTAAGTGTGAAAGAGGATCGGCAATTATTTAGAAGAATACCGATTGAGAAAATTAATAAGAATTTAGAAATTATGAATTTCATTGGTTTAAAAAAAAAAAAAAAACCAAAACAGCTGGTTCAAGAGTTGGCAAAGTGAATCGAAGCAATCACTAGCTGGACCGATCACGATTTATCCAGAAACTAGTCCGTGAGCTTGTGGTTTGGCTCGATGAGTAGGTTTATGTATAGTTATTAGTAATAGACCGGATTTAGATATGGGCATGACTCTTGGTTGACTTGCCAAGAATCAGTATTAGCCCACTGTGCTGAATTGTTATCGGTTTATTATAGGCCGCTTCGGTGCTTGATCCTTGAATACAGCAGCTCCTTGGACTCGCTAAATCGACTTAAATTATTATTATTATTATTATTAAAAAATCTATGTTATAAGCTTAATAACTTTGAGCCCGCAAAGCACCTTTTAGTTAAAGTAGGTTCAGGCGTTCAGCACATTTTTTTCTGACAAAGTTGAAAAGGATTTTCTTCTCTATTTATATACAAAAGCTACACCAAACCTATATTGTGATGCTAGCAACGTCAGAAGAAGAAAATATAAAAGAAAAATATCGAAAGTGTATTTAATTCTTTGATGAAAGTTTTTAAATATTAGATTAGATCGATATTAAAAGTATATTTAATTCTTTTTTTCAAACAGCGGCATATTGAATATTGTTAATGGAACATAATCATTTTTAATTGACATGCAAATAGTTTATATTTTTTAACTGAAATATAAATTTATATTCTACTTCTTCAACTTAATTATTTTAAATTTTATGTCCTCTAGACTTGTGGGAACCCATCGTTTCCATTGATCATGGGGCTTGATCCGCTTCATATCTAGTTGAATTATAATTTACATTACATGTACTCTAAAGACATTGGAAAGTTATGTTGTCTCAAATACTAACGTTAAGTCTTGCTAGGCTAGGCATATAAGAATGCAAATGTTGCAATGAAATGGAGGTTAGTAAAAATGCGGTTTGATTTGATGAGCTGTTTCGAATGGCTACATAGAGTAAGTTCAACATTGGTTCCATTTAGACCCAAGTCAACAAGATTATTTTGTTGACCCAGAACCAGGCAGTCCCTGAATACAATTTCTGGTTACAAAAATTTAGAAGCAATTTTTATAGGTTTTAGATCCCATACTCGTACTTGGTTTATCCCCAAACTGTTCATAGATATTATGAATTCCGTTATTTACTCGAATGGTATATGGCCAAAGGTGAAATAATTAAATGTTTTGAGAAAATGGGGAAAATTTAACAACAAAGTAGGAACATGAGTTGATAGCGAAAGCCTTGTCAACAAGAACTTAGGCTGCATAGTGAAAATAAAGAGATGTTATGTAGTAAGAATTTGATTCCTATAGTGCATATTACATTAGGCTCTTTAATGTCACGATAGACATTGAAAGCTATGTGGAGAATCATAAATTGATATCTATTGTGCTGAACCCTTTATGTCCTCAGCTGTGGAGGTAATCTTCTAGCACAAGAAAGCTTCTTCGAAAAACAAATTGGTTACTTTTTAGTGAAGCTTAAGATCTTAGTTCTATGTCCAAGTAGTTACATGTAAGGCTTTAAAACAAAAGACAATAAAAACTAGGAAATATTAGATAGTTGTGTTAAATCATTCCCTATGGTGCCTTGAATCTCATTCCCATATACTTATTTGTCTTTATAATTACCTCATCACTATAATTGAAAATATAAATTGCATAGGTTAAAATAATAAAATATATGAAAAATAACCAAAAAAAAAAAAAAAGAAACACTTTAAAGAAAAATGGCCGCACAGGCCTCCACTGTGATGGTAGGGGGTTGCCGTCGCTCCATCACTTGGATAGAAAAAGGAAAGTGGAATGCGACCCACCTAATCACTAGTGAAGGCTGTGTGATCAATCAATGGATAGTGAGTGGTGTAGACCAATTAAGAAACTAAGGTGGTGGATCATTGACCACTACTTTAGGATTTCCTATTAAATAGGAAAAATCCACAAGGGAGCGTCTTCTGCCTGGTCTCGGGAAATGCCCTTTCCGGGGACTGGAGGCTGCATAGAATGATTCGGATGATGGTGCACATTTCAGAGATGTGCCAGCCAAGATGTATTGATAGAAGAGACTGATTCCACTTTCCTCAATACACTAAAAGACCCCCTACTACTCCCATCTTATCGGGCATACAACCTCAAGCTTCGCAGAATTGGTAATTGTAGGGGAGCGGGTCGTCTGGTCGCCTAGTCGACATGCAAGCTTTGCAAACACTTCTAGAACAGTCAGGACCATCGTCTGTTCACAAGAGACCATAAGAAGACATTTTAAGTTTTACATTAAGATGACCTCGATTTGGTCCACGGAATGTGAGCTGCTTTATATGTGTTAGAATACCAATAAATAAAAAGAGTTGATAGAATTGGATGGTTTTAGGGCTGCGCAATTTGGATAATTAATACTAAGATATCCATCATTACAAGATAATTCTTTTAAAAGCATTCCCTTCAAGATATATGGTTCAAACAATCATCATCATTCATAAGAGTGAAACAAAAATGGGTTGCTTTTCTGTCTGAGAAAACTGGATCTTCCGAATTGTTCATAAGTATTTCCAGTGAGTGCACGACAATCAATAGAGTCATGTGTGCGAATTCATGAAGGAAGCAAAAAAAGTTGTAGTACACATCCTACAATGGATCGTTGAAAAGGAAAACTTTTATTTGCTGGGGTATTTCTTGATTTATTAGACAATTCCCTCTCTTATAATTGCTGGTAACTCGAGTTATTTCCTATATGTAATTATCTTTAGGATTTTACTTGAGTAAATCTATTTATATTGCAATGGTAAGTAGTTACGAGATCTGCATAGAAACTAGGTAGAACTCTTGTGAAAATACTTACTCCGAGGGAACACTATAATTATAGTAAATCTATTTGGGTGTTGGATTTTTGACATTAAATCCGAATATCGATTTATTTCAGTTTTTCTCCTTTGTGTAATTTCTGTCTATAATTATATTCGGTCAAGCCACCCAGATTGTCACAATAACGCTTGAGGATGAGCTTCCTAGGCAGTGTGGCTGGCCAAAGGATGCAATTTCCTCTTGGCATGACTACAAGAGTTGCACATCTGTTAAATGTTTCGAGGCCCACACAAAATTAATAGGAAACCTTGTTTGAAATATAATTACGGTTGCTTTTTATGATCCTTAAAGTATAAAGATAAAAAGGGAAGAGCTTAGAATGGTAATTTAACAAAAATGCAATATTTGTTGCTATGAAGTATTTCCTTCTTGGCAAGTTTAATGAACAAAAGATGTATAGGCGAATAATATAACATGCAAATGGATGAACATATCATGGTACAATCCATGCAATTGAAGTTGTAATCAAATCGGATCACCCCCTTAGAAAAGAAACTTCTGATACAAAACCATCTTTATTGAAGTTTAATGCAAAGGAAAAATGGGAATTGTTACAACAAGAGAAAGATACAACGAAAAGAGAACAAACATTATCTGACGACTAAATGGGATTTAAATTTATTAGAAGAACCAATTAGTTAGCTTATTTGATTCTAATCCCAAAAGAATGTAACATGGAAATTTATTGTATTACAAGATTCGGTTGTTTTTCGGTTACGCTATGATTGTAATTTGATTTGGGCTTGTTAGAGAGACAATCTCTTAGAACTCAGAAATTATAGATTTTTTTCTATTTTAGAGAAATACAGGTCAGCCCTTTTTTATTCATTTTTTGCCATATAAATACAAGTGCAATAGACGGTTGGATGGATGACAATTGCTGACCTATGATCCCTCAATTTTGACACCACTACCCTGAACACTAATCATGCATATGAAGATAACTACCCAATATGTACTAGAATCCCACTGACCAACTACCTATTATGTGCAATACATACACTGATACACAGGACAACACGGAACACACAAACAAATATCTAAACATGACAACATGGACCACTAAAACAAACAGCAACTACTAGTTAGACACTTAAAAACAACTATCTTATCTAGCTGACTTGTTTCCTCTGTCGGCTCTCCACGCATGCAAAAGGGTGGTAACTTATCACCTATACAACACATGCCTTCAATGAGCTGAATATGAAAGACGGTTGAACTGCAGGCGAAAAAGAACTTCAATATGGGAATCTATGCAATAATATGGTAATTATTTTAAATGGAGATACTACTAGGAATTCCCTTGCCAGTGAGTCCACCTTCACTAGTCGGATAAAGGAGAGTGTGAGGAACCTTGACAGGTCCAGAGCGGTTTCTTCATCTCGGGTCCGAGTTCATTTGTATTATTCTTTCCTCAATATTTTCCAACTTCCTTACAAATCTCTCAAATGCTTCCAATGGTTTAGTATCCGTTGTCCATTCGGGGGTGTCTCTTTGCCCAAGATATACCTCATCAGTTGAATGCCTAGACAAAATCTCTATAATCCAAATGCCTATAAGAGTCTGAAGTTGTGCTGTGATGGTTCTTAGGAATGCCTTTTCAGGATCGGATTTCAGCTCTTCATACTCAGGAGTCCCTTCTTCTGGCATGAACCGACGACTGATAGTCGGACGGTTGGGAAGGTAGCCTGCATATGAATATTGTCCAAAGTTGATGGCTGCATGGAGAGCAGATGCCACCCAAATGATGATGGTGCATGTTTGTGTTAGTTCTTCAAGGTTTTGCATTTTAGGCCACCAGGGTTCATCCTTTTTGTCTCCATGGCCCTTCTCTCTGAGTTCCTTCCACCATGACTGCAGTTGTTCGTCTTTCTGGATCATGGTATCATCCTTGTAATATAAAGACCAGCAGTCTTCCACCCATGTCTTGATTGCTGACCAGATCTCTAAGCCATCAACTGCATATGGATAATCTTCAATTCGTAGGCGGATACCGTGTGGGGCATTTGCATCTTCAACTGCTACTCCTCTGAGGAAATGAATCCACGTCACATTCAAAATTAGTTAATAAGTAAACTCAAAATTTTTAAATCGTATTAAGATAAAAGAGAATTTCCATCCTTCAGCCTACTCAAATGTCTAGTAAGTAGTAGACCGGAGACTTATTCTCCTTTTGCAAGTCAGACTGGTTTGCAACTAAATTATGGAATGGTCGAAGGGGGAAATTTTCCGAACTTAGAAGTAAGGGTGAGTAATTCTACTATATAGTGTATTTACTCGAATCCTACTTTATTAAATAGATTTTTAGTAAGTAAAGAGAGTTATATGATAAGTTTTAGATAACAATTTTTAAGAACTTACTCTTATAAGATAGAGTATAAGTATGATGTTAAGGTATTCTATACTCATTTTGAAACCTATATTTTAAAACATACAGAGTACAAATTTTATGGTATCTTATATTAATCTATAATAAAACTTTAAGACTACACACTCTTATATCTATTGACTTGTTTTTTTATCTTATTCTTTTTATTTTTATTTATTTTTTTGGGGGTAAAACTTTGCTTTTGTATTTTGTGTATCATAGTTTTATGATTTGATAAAAACTTATTTTGATGATTTGAAAGGAAAGAATAAAAAATAATAATAATTTAGGATTGAACGTTTCTAATTATAGAGATTTTTCTCTATTTTACCAAATAAAGTTTCATATTATAGAGTTTCATAATATAGTTACAAGTTTAATAGTAATTATGTGTCTGTATAATATTTTGAAAGAATATAAAGTAAAAAAAAAAAATTACAAGTTTCAAAGGTATCCTCAAGATGGTTCTCAAGTGCTATAAGATACGTTTCGAGTATAAAAATTTTGGAACCTATACTTATAGGATAGGGTATAGATAAGATGATATATCATATTTACCCTATATTTGCTCGCCTCTACTTAGAAGCATTTGTTTTGGTGAAATTGTTTACAAGACTCTTTTTGATACTTCTTACAATGAAAACTTTGTAATCGTTACACACTATCATAATAATCTTAAAAAATTATAAATAAAAAACCATGAAAAATAGCAATAGAATCGAATTTCTTATTTTTTGTATGTGTATGTATATATATATATATATATATATATATTTTTTTTTCTTTTGTGATAGTTAATCACAATAACTTGGCCTATACTTTCACCTCTCAATATCACTTGTTGCTGAAAGCAACTTATAAATTCAAACTCTTAGTTTGTGATATTATTTGACAATTCTAGAACTTTGATGGTATCAAATATTGAGAAAAGTCCTAGGAAAACATATACATGTGCTTAGAAATATACATGATAAATGCATCAGTCCATGTTATATACTTACAAGTCCCACATTTGGGACAATTAGAGAAGAAGCATGGTGATTGCATGAGATTTTTCATCGACAAATTTTTATTCTAACGACGACCATTCTTCAAATATGCCAAATTGTTGTTAAATCTATGTTCAACTTGCCTCTTAATGAGATCAACTGGAAGTGCTTGCTCAGTAAAAACCCAGTCCTTATAAACCGCAGAAGACATTTCCATTGCATATCTTGCTGGGAAGACAATAAATTCCAAGGGTCCACCAGCACTAATGAGGATTTCTCTGGCAAAAGCATTTATATTCATTGTGTCGCGAAAATGAGGATGCAAAAGCTTATAGATGGGGTGAAGTACACTTAGTTGTCTATTTGTTGCAGTCACGAAAGGCTCAATTACTGCATGAGTATTTAACCTACAGTTAAATATAGAATATATTATCAAAAAAGGAAAAAAAGAAAAGAAAAAAAGAAAAAGGAAACACAATGATCATGTAATCAATTATTTGAGCAAATGTCCAAGTTAATCTCAGGCTTATGAGTTAGATACAAATAGATCCCATAAACTCTTAAAACATGTTTTTCCCTTCTCATAACTTTTGAAAATGTGTTCCTCCTCTCTCAACCATCGCAAAAGCCCCAAAAATGTTACTATTTATGGGACTTTAGGTGTAGCAAAAAATGCATATTTTAAAAGTTATTGGAAGTAAATGTGTGTTTTGAGAGTTTAGAGACATATTTCTACCCAGCTAATGATTTTGGGGTATACTTGCAATTATCCTAAATATGTAGCAACTTTCAACAAATCTATACCAATGGCTGATGAGTTGATGATAGCCAGAGTCATTGACAGCTGCATAAGCCTTGGCAAGCTGCCAGATCGAACCTTTAACACCTTCATCAGCTGGTGTGTAGACCTTGCTAATTGCACCAAGCTGATCTCCATCTGGATGGGGCAAACTTAGTTCTATTGCTAGAGGCTTCAATGTTCCATCATCCTTTAAGAAAAGAAGTGTCCGAGTAGCACATGTCTTTGTAGTTTTCTTGTTTATTCGATGCAAATATGGCATTAATGTATCATGATGATCCAATATGTATAACCTGTTCATGTCAATAGCCTGTACTTGATGCAGTTTAGTTATACAATTGCTTTACCTTCAAGGCAAATACCTGATGCTATATGCATTTACAATACCTCTTGAATGCTCAAGCCATTCA
This sequence comes from Lumnitzera littorea, assembly GCA_024138015.1. NCBI lineage: Eukaryota > Viridiplantae > Streptophyta > Magnoliopsida > Myrtales > Combretaceae > Lumnitzera > Lumnitzera littorea. The sequence goes on along the minus strand of JAMXBB010000001.1, from coordinate 148,315,216 downwards.
AGCGATCTTCAATGTCCTCTTTGGTTATCGAACCGTTTTGGTTGCCATGTACTGTTGGATACAGCTTGCTTACAGGGGGGGAACTCCTGCATTTAGGATAGAATAGTTAGAAAGCAACATATAAGGTTTTTCCTTGTTGAGACATGCACAATTCTGATACTAATTTGTTATCCGCAAAGCAGCTTTGAGTTTCCCATCACATAACGTTAAAATAGTGGAAATAAGCAAGGAAAGAGAAATTTATACATGAATCTTGATGTGGTTTTTCCACCCAAGTTTTCTGGTTTTCCATGTTAAAATTTGTGTATTGATTTCTTTCTTTTTTTTTACTTGCTTCAAGCTTTAAACTAATTATTAGACATGCATGATTTCCATAAATCATCGGTTGTAATTTACTTGGAGACGATGAATGACAACAGGGTTAACTCCCGCAAGCATTTCTCTTCCGAATTCTTTATCATCAGTCCTCCATGCAGACTTATCATCTGGTTAAAGAAAGTGTCAAGCTACAATTAGATTAATCGTCTTGCTAGCTGTAATACGGGATTATGCAACATAATCCTATGACATTCTCTCCAAGAATGTAGAATATCTATTGCTGGAATTGGTGTAAGATATTGTAATAAATATTCATACCTTTAATAACTTGAGGCATGGGGTATTTTAGGAATCCTTCCCCCCTCAGTGGGAAGTATTTCCTTGAGCAATTCTAGGGGAGTGCCTTTCTTTTAAATCATCGATTGGACCTTCTGGTAGCTTAAAACCTCCTTCATAGAGATCAAGAACATCTTGGAATGTGTCAAACTCATCTGGAGTTTCATCAAATATGGATTCTAGCACAGGCATCAAAACTTGACCAATAGATATCAGTGCATAAGCAAGGAAGCCTGGCATTTTTAAGTGGCCGAATCGTTCATCTCTTGGAACGTATATATTTAGTGTCTGGAGTGGAGGCACCCTGATCTCACTTTTGGGATCTGTTAATGAATTTAACAAGAAGCTTATTACGGTAATATTGTGGAAATGCTGGAAACATTCCCATTCCTTCCCTTAATCCAAACACAGTGTTAAAGTTACTTTCTAACTCTTTGAAAATATGCACATAACTCTTAGATCATTGTTAAAGGTTAGAGAATTGGCAATAGTGTGGGAGGTTCAAGCATATATATATATATATATATATATTATATATACATATATTTAAAAAAAGAAAATTGAGAGGCAAATGCATCTTTGGAAGTTGAGGGATCAATTTGCACATAACTAATATATATGGGGCGTGTATTGACAATTAGGCTAACCTTTAATATATGGTAGACAACATGAAGCTCATCTAAGTCCAAAATAAATTAACATTTTTATGATATAAGCATTAATTTCTTGCATAGTTTAGTAGTTTTTGAATTGAATCTCACCTGTCTTAGTTGGTGCTCTGCCTGTCCTCCCTCTGCGTGGATAAGGGTACTCTGCCGATCCTCCAAGAATAGGGCGTGCAAGATTTGGACTGCTGTCGGGATCGCCGAAATCATTGTAGTAAGCGTAGTTATATATCCGATCCCACTCTTGAAGCTCTCCTGTTCCATCTCCTCTCAAGTTAACCAATTCTGCTTCCCTATATTTCAGCAGGGGTGCTGGTGTTTGATTTGGAAGATATGTCTGGGAAACGAATCATAATTTGTAGAAACACATCAATTAGCGCAAGTATAACACTAATTATTGGGTAAATCACAATAACATAGTCCGTGTTTTAACATGTTTTCTCTTTTTTAATCCTGAGAATATATATATATATATATATATTCAAATGCATGGATTTCAACACTTTTTCACTTTAATAACTTATATATTAATTACATATCTTGTGGTATTATTCCATCTCAAAAATGAATATTCTTCCTAAATTAGGCGATACAGGTTATGAGCTTAATACAAGATATAGAGAAAAAAACATTTACCTTGTTGGAGAAGAAAATGCGATTGCTTTTGCAACAATCAACTGGATAAACTCAAGAATTGCAAACAAAATGTACACGATCCTCTCCTGGGAGGCCTTCAAGTGTAACCTTCCTGAGATGAAACTCACTATGATGTTCATTTCTAATGATGAAAGCTCCAGGAGCACCTATTTCCTTGTCCCAATCAAATGTAACACCATATGCACTTTCTCCTGCCAGTAGAGGAGTCTCCTTTTTAATCCAGTTCTCAAGATATGCTGGTTTCGCGAGTTTACCTTGCAGACAATTTTTTACACCAAATCATCAAAACACAAGAACAAGCATTAAAATTCTACTAATGTTCTAATAATCATCGTAGCATCTTAATGGAATGTGTCTATACCGTGTAAAATATAAATTTAAACTTGTTTTCTAGAGCTATCAAGGCAACCGTGGTCTAGTGGTATAGGATCATTGTGCTTGGAAATAGGGTAGGATTAAGCCCCCTTCCAATGATTTGTAACATATAGTGAAATTTACAATTATTAAGTTTGAATGAAATAATATATCGTACGAGGGTGAGTTTGTTTGATTGAAGTTTTCGATACTTATACTCGAAATTTTATAATTGTTAATATATTACAGTGAATTTAAAAGGTTAAAGTTAATAATTGCTTTCACTGACAATAAAACGTGAATTTGTGGAGATCCACTCCAACAGTCATGATTTAACTATTAAAGAAAATATTTAATAAGAATGGGAGAAGTCATTTTTCCTCATTCCCCATTAATAACTTGTGATTATAACCATTACCATCGGAACAAAATATTCGAAAATAGCAGAGGTTGAATATAAAGGGGGGAGGAGAAATAAAAAAGAAAAGTCTATGAGGAGTGTTGAGAATGTTACTCGCGGAAGAAACAACCTTAATAACGCGTTTGAAAAGTACTGAAAAGTTCGTAAATGTGAATTCAAAGCACATGCTATGTATAACTGCAGAAAGGGTCCACGATTTTTTCATTTTCCAAATCTTGGTCTTGTATAAATAGTGCAAACTATATTTTATTTTTACGTTTTTTATTTTTACAAACTATAGTTTTTTTTTTTTTTATTTGGCACTATATACGAAAGATTGTCTACAAGTTCTCTTTCATTCAAAGAGATAACATTCTCCCTAGGAAGACGAATACTTTGCCACCCAAACATACTTTTGTAGTATACAACATGGTGCACGTACCCAATACAACCTTAAAATAATTTCACAAGTTCGTAATAAATGCAATAAGCCAGTGTCATCGGAGCCCTATCCATTGATGACATACACACACATTTGGATATGACACTGTATGAATTGGTGATTATTAATTTTCAGCTGCCGATGTTGTGATACTTGGTGTAATTAATGATGCCTGTTATAATTAATGGATACCTCAGGTCGTTCCTTATTAAAGGTTTAGAATATATATATATATAGAGTAAATATTATGATTTATACCTCAGTTTTATCATTTTTTATAATTAGACAAGTTAAATATAATTATACATTTAAAGTTTTAACTTGTCTAATTATATACTCAATTAAAAATTTAATTATCACTATTTATATTTTAATTAACTTCAATTTATACTGAGAATCTAGTAATTATGATTAGTTCATGGGATGGCCTCTTAAGGCTTTAAGGATACTATATTAGTTTTGACAAGTAACTATGACACTATTTTAAATATGTAGATTATGAGACTCATTAATAGCCATAAGTGATTGCTCATGGCCCTTAAGAGGATTGACCTTCTTAAGGTCATGAGCAGTCATTCTAGTAATTAATCATGCTGACTAAAATAAATAATGCTAATTGGAATTAATTAAAATGTATATTATGATAACTAAATTTTTAATTGAGTATATAATTAAGCGAATTAAAAATTAAAGTGTATAATTGCAAAATGTAATAAAGTTGAATTATAAACCATAATATTATCCATATATATATATATATATATGTATGTATGTATTTGCAATAATTTTCCAAGATTAATTGCACACTCAAAAAACATCGACTGTATAAAAAAAATGAAAAGCCTTTCTGTTCCCGACGTCTTAAAACGTTCATTAATATTTTCTTTGCGCATTAGTCATGAGATAAAAGGGAAACTCATGATTATGTCAGCATGCATGTTTGTTTATATAGGTCAAGGGAGGATCGAATATAATTATGTGAGTGTTGATAATGGATAAAAAGTCAAACACTAAATACAAATGAGGATCTGAGTGAAGAAAATGGCTATAACGTATAATGCCAGTATTGAGCCAATAAGGGAAAATTAAAAAAAAAAATGAAAGAAGAGCAAAAAAAAAAAATAAATGCAGGCATATTCAAAATACGAGTCCGACATGTTTTCTGATCCTAAAATAAATTAAATAAATATTAATCACATGCAAAAAATTTATATAAATACCGTAGCTATATCACTTTTATTATATTTTGTGTATCGTCGCTATATTGAATTTTAGATAAAAATATACTTAAAATTTAACATAGATACAAATAAACAAATATTGTATAACCAAATAGTTATATCGTACCTCTTAAATATTGAAATAGTAATAATATAATGGTAATATTTTTTATATAATTTTGATAATAAATACGTAAATTTTTCTTAAAATGCACCTTTTTCAAATGCATTATCGGTGGTTTGAGATCGGAGGATTTATACATTTTGTAAAATTATGGATGGATTTATTTGTGTTCCATAGTGTTAAGGGATGCATTTTTGAAAATCCAACATTTAAAAAAAAAAGGTGCTTATGGTTCTACCTTTTTAGTCATTGTTTATTCCAATAAATATAGAGCTTCTTCCTTAATATGTGAAAAGGAAACCATTAATTCAGGGGCGGGGGAGGGCCCATCAGCGCCAGGGCCCCTCAGATAAAAAATCAGCTTCGATATTGTCTCCGTTAAAAGCATGGATAAAAAGTAAAGCAGGCCTGTACAAAGCCCATTACGCCTACTCAATGCTGCTTGAGGGCAATTAATGCCCTAATACTAACCTTTCACATTGTTTTTTACTTTATTCTTTTTCTTTTATTTTTTATTTTTTTGTTCTTCTTACCAACTTGGTACGTTACTTAACGGCCCCAGCATTCTTCTCTTACAATTTTTTATTTTCCTTTTACTGTATGCCTATTGCTTTCCAATGCTTGCAACCTTGTTGCAATAAAGGAAGGTGATTCCTATAACACCTTTAGAATTGCTATCAATTATTCATTCTACTTTTTTCCCCAAATTTATCATTCCTAAAATCATAAATAAAATTATATTGATATCAATTATACTTCCTATGATTTAATCTATATAGAAAATTATATTTTAAATTATAAACAAAACCATATATATATTTATATACCTCATACGTATGTTGCATTCATGATTTGTAATACATGACACCCAAGCATTATTATGCATGGCATGTGCAATGCATTATACTATCTATAACATAATATGTATTAGTGCATCATTATATATTACAATAAAGGCTAATAAATAAATAAGATAAGAAGATCAATTTCTCATCGATTGTCTCTTATTTTGTATAAAAAGAAAAGTTGTTGAAAAAATTATATGGATTATATGGGAGACTAATTTTATGATAGAAGAGAATGATAAGTTAGATTTTGATGATTTTTTTTTCTAAAATTTGACATTTTAAGGTTTTACGTTTTCCTTCGTATAATAAAATAATAGATTTACTAATTTTGATATGCATCAGTCCCGACATCAATTGATCGGAGAGATAGAAAGAGAGAAATATCGATCTTCACGGTCACATATTTATATACCAAAATACTCGACGTATTGGATTAAAGAAGTCCTGTATCTACCTTCATTTAAAAAATATTAGTTAGATGTTATAATTAAATACGTGAAATATTTGTAGGAAAAAGAAATTTCAGAAATGTATTGCTCCTTTTCATCTTTCAAAGCCTTGTGTTTTCAGGTCCTTATTTTGTTTCATGCGGATTTCGTATATATATTTTTAACTAAATAAATATACAGTTACATGTAAAATGGAAAAAATAAAATTTATAAGCATATGGATATATTTCCAAAATTAACTAAGCCCTAGATAAGAGGAAAAAGAGAGAAAAACTCAACGGGATCACCGTATTCGGAGCTAATAAGCTGAAGGGAAACTTTGTGCCCTAACAATTCATAAACATCATCAAAAAGTGATGCATCGAAGTCACTGAAGTCCAAGACATACTTCTTCATCAACACAACTTTTCCATAAATCTTCTTCTCAGTACCCTCGTGATCATCCATCATCTAGTCACATTAAAAAGTTTACACTAGAAGAAACTATTATTAATAAAATAATAATGCAAAGATAATAAATATTCTTTTTAGATTATATTTTCACCAAGAACTAAGAAGAGATATTTGCAAATTAGTATGTATTGAAGGTAAATAAAATTAGTAGGCAAAAGATCAAACATATTGGCAAGTAGAAATTGGAAGTGCATTGAAGAGTAGAGAAGGATGGTGTTTTTTGGTATTTGTGTTGAGAAGTGGTGGTATATATGTAGGCGAATGAAGCTCTGAGGACTTGGCATTGATGTGAAGCTTCCTGTCGTTTCTTATCAATATTAATCGTATGATATTATAATAGCTTTTGAATATTAGTTTTATCTATTCATTTATTTATTTTTTTTGGGTTGATAAGCTTTTAAGTATTAGTTGAATTCATATTATATATCCCTCTTCCTTTGAGATTAACATCGCGACTTGCATTTTTCATTTAGAAACGTGTACGAGGTCTATGCACTGAGGGAAAAAAAGGTCGAAACATAAGAAGGAATTACAGTATTAGATATGAGTCAGAGTTTATAATGAGAGGTCAACCTTAAGTTTAATTAAGGATAATAAGTTTAATTATAGTTATATTTTTATGTATCAAAATTTTACTAATACTTACATTCTATTTCTCGATTTAATAGCGTATTAGCATTATTAAAACTTTTTTCCTTATAAAAAGTCATGTCAATTCTTAGAAAAACTACTAATTTCTTTGATTCATTATTGGACCTTATTGAAAAGTGAGCTTACCTTACATTAATATAATAATAGTTTTGTTTTTTCTTTTTTCCAACCTAAAAATAGTTAAATTAAGAGAAAAGTGTATGATTAATCCATCATATCTGGCTGCTCTTTATTTAAGATCTTACCTTTCTTTTTCATTTTCAATTTTCGAGGTTTTGCAAATCCAGGAAACAATTCTTTCTTTTGAATATTTTTTATTGAAATTTCACTTGTGTTACCTCTTGATTAGTTCAGAATAATTAAATATATTCAATTAAATTATGCAATAAAAGTAAGTAGAAAGTATTAATAAAAGAAAATAAAACGAACCTCAAAAGCAACCACCATAATAGCCAACCTAAGCTCTGTCTTGGGGTGCCTAGCACATCACTAAAAGAGCTAGTAGGTTATATTAGATCTTCATAGGTAGGTGGCTTGTCTCATTACTTGTCTCATAGTCTTTGCTAGTGAATGGCACAATCATTATTGGGTGATGGGTTGCCACCCTCCATAATTTGTAGTAATTGAATTCCATCTAATAATTACTTTAAGTTTGACTGCAAAATAATGGATAGCAACTGACTCCAAAATAATAGATTAAGTTCAAGTTGGAGTAACTTAAGTAATTTATTGAATCGTCTTGAGTTTTGTGAGGTTTGCCTCTATTAATTCACAAGTTTAATTAAACTTCACATGTTTAATTAAGCTTAAATTGATTTAAATGTTAGTTAAAGTCAAGCTTAAGTTGATTTAAATGTTAATCGAAGTGAAGTTGAATTCAGATATTGTTTATTTCGATTAAGCGATTAAGCAATTGGAGGAGATGGGGTGGGAGGGGTTTAATTGATTGCTAAGTTATTTGAACTTTTCAAGCTTTCCCATCAAGAAATTATGGTGAAAGTGTAATTTAGTTTTGTGCAAATAATAATAGTAAACAACATAAATAAAAAGATAAAAAGTAAACAAGAAAATCAGGTTTAGAATTTAGAGTGATTCGGCTTTATGCCTATGGCTATGTCCATTCTTTCGGCTCTATCGTTTGGAATTCAGTCTTCAGTCTTTCAAACCTATTGTTCTACTGATCCAATCAATAAAATATGTTACAAAATATGGCCTCCACAGCTAAGTATCGTACTGCTCTTTCTTATTGCTAAACTATTAGCTCTCATAAACTAGCTTTAATTCTTAACTATCTCAAAGTTTATCCCGAAAAAATGAGAAAATAGCAAAAAAGAATCCTCAAAAGATTAGCACTTGGAAAATTCTAAATTTCCTGAACGAGCTTCTAAGTTTATATTAAAACATAAAAGATAAGCACAGTAGATGAAGCTGTAAATGATGATTGAATGGCTCTTTTTGTTCTTCGTTTCTTGTATTGCTTTCCAGAGATTTGATCTATGTACTGATGTTTTCTTCAACGGTCAGATAGATGTGCGAGTCCTTCAATTCCAACGTTGATGGAATAATAGGATGGATCTTCTCTTCATAATTCATCTTCGAAAATCTTGCTGTTTTCTAATTCGAAAACTTCAACTGCAAACTGAATAATATCCTCTTGAGTCTTATCTTATCTTAACTTTTAAATTATCTAAATTCAAAAGTTTATTCTATGGCTGTGTATATCATTCCTGCTGGACTTAAAAATGGAATCATATGAATATCCCTATGTTTCATCTCTCAGGTAATATGCACCAAATCCATACCCTTAGTTTTTTAACGCCTCCTGCACCTGAAACTCCTTCCCACATGCACTGTTGGATTAAACCAACTGCTCTTGTATGGAAGGGCTCCTTGCTACGTGAAAATGAAAACCTGATGCATGCATGCATGCATGCAAATCGAAAGCTGCTGGACGTTCGAAATTTGAACCAACAGAGAAGATGCTGGCCATGTGAATTTCATTATTCTGACAAGTTGGCAGAAATTGAAGACCCCACTTAAAGTTGCTAGAGATGAAGACTTGAAAGCTTGTCATTTCAATCACACTACTAGGGACCCGCTCATCCATTCTAATCGCAATGGAAAAGAGTTATAAAATACGGCCTCTTCATCCTTAGCTATGGATGAAGATGATACTGCTCTGTTTCATAACCAAAATCACTAGCTTTCGTAAATTACAGTCAAAATTAATCTACAAATAGAATAAGGAAATGCCGCCTAAGAATCCTTCAAAAGTTTATCTCATGAATGTATATATTATTCGTACAGGATTTAAAAGTAGAATCGCATAGATATATATCTCTATACATCAACTCCAAGTAATAATATGGACAAAATCCTTATATCTCGTTTGATTTGAAAATGTAGGCCTGATATTTCTACTGCCACTTTGAAATGTGTGGAGCGATTTGGCTAGTAATTAACGCCATCGCCCATTCGAAACTCCTTCCACTTGTACAGTTAAATAGAGCCAGCTGCTATTGCATGGAAAGGCTCCTTGCCACGTGAAAATTAAAACCTGATGCATGCCTGCATGTATATTGTATGCTAATTGAAGCCGCTGGACATTGGAAATTTAAATAAATTAAAAGTAAAATGCTGGCCACGTGAATTCCATATTCTGATAACTTGCCACAAATTGAAGACCCACCTAAAGTTGCCGGAGATGAAGACTTGATGAAAGCTTGTAATATTAATCACAAGTGTTCTATTCTATCATGGGATCCGAATTCCAAACTTCCACATCCATCGTTCCACTAATTCAATTAATAAAAAAAAAAAAGGTTATAAAATACGACCTCCTCGCATATAAGTCTCACACTGCGTCACAGCTAAATCAGTAACTCGAAAAAACGATAGCGCCTAACTCTGAACCATCTTAAGGTTTATATACAAAAGAATGAGAAAATAGCAAGTAAGAATCCTCGAAAGATTAGTACAAGGGAATTCTAAGCTTCCCGTATGAGCTTCTAAGTTTATAGTAAAACATAAAAATTAACATAATAGATGGAGTTGTAGATCATAACTTAGTCCTAGTGTTATTTTTTCCTCCTAATTCAATCTACTAATATTTTCATGATAATGTATACCGAATCCTTAAAGGATATACGTTAGAAGCATGTATATATCATTTCCACTTGATTTGAAAATAAATCACATAAATATCTCTATATATTAACTTCAAATAATAAGCACCAAATCTATATCTTTAATCTCTTTTGATTTAAGAATATACCCCACCTATTTGTCCTGCCAAGTGCCACGTTGAAATGTGTTGAACAATCTTGCTAGTAATTAGTTCCAACGCATTTTGAACCTCTTCTCACGTAAGGGTGAGCGAGTAATCTTATTGTGTAAAGTATACAAGTATACACTCGGATTTTACTCTACTAGGTAAGATCAAAGTGGATAAAGAAAGTTATAAAATAGATTCCGGATAATAATTTCTCGAAATTTGCTATCATAAGGATGAGTACAAGTATAATATCAATGTATCCTATACTCACCCTAGAAGTTGTACTCTAAAGTATATAGAGTATATGTTTTAGGATATCTTATATCAATCTATAATAAAACACTAAAATTACATGCTCTTACATATATTGTCTTGTTCGTCTCTCTTTTTTTTTCTTAGGTAAAATCTTATAATTTTTATTCTATGTATAATAATTTTATGATTTGATAAATATTTATTTTGATAATTTGAAAAGAAAAGAAAAGAAATAATTTGGCATGACCTAATTAAGAGTTAAACGTTTCTTATTATAAGGATTATTCTTTATTCTACTAACTAAAGTTTTATATTGTTACAGTTAGATGTATTACAAATATAAGATCATTTCAAATATTACTATATGATCCATTAGCATAGTTATATGTTTAATATTAATTATGTGTCAATATAATATTTTGAAAAAGATAAAGTAAGAAAAAAAAAATTACAGGCTCCACAAGGTAGCTTGTGCATTGTAAATTTACAAGGTATATAATACAAGGTAATTCGTAGATACCATAAGATGGGTTCTAGATATAAAAATTTTAGAATCTGTACCTATAAAGAGAGTATGGATAAGGTGAAATACTCTACTCACCCAATATCTACTCACTCTTACTTCCACATGGTCGAATAAGGATTTTTCTATTGTTCTAAAGATCGGTTTTGTTTTCATTTTACTATTGATTTGTATTTTTTTAAATATGAACTATTGAATAAACTATAAATTTAATGATTTAAATTTAAAAATATAAATAAATGGTAGGAGAAGAGATAAAGGATGGGATCATAGAATCTCCCATACGAAAAGACTCATTGCCACATGAAAATTATGTGTTTTATATAGTAATGGATGAATATTAATGAAATTCTAACTTGTAAAAATAATGACTTGTTATTATGGATATATATCTCAATATCACTAGTATTTATTCTCTAATCATCAAAATACATAGCGCATTTCAGACAATAGGCCTATGGTTTTTCTTTTACGTTTTTAATATCTTATGTAATTAACTATATATGACAGTAGGAATTTTTCAAATTAACAACGGTGAAGTAATCAAGAGGCACAAGATGCTGTTGGATGTTTGCTAAGTTGACCGGGGAAAAAAAAGAGTCTAAAAAGTTCCATGACTTAATTAAGATAAAAAAAAAAAATTGTTCAGAGCCTCAAATAACAGTTAAAGTTAAATGTAGTGGAATGACTTTCTAATCTTCCTTGAGATTAATTATAATATAGCATTAGTGTTAGAACTTGAAAAATGTTCCATCATTTATCTTTCATAAGAATTAATCATCATCCCAATCACTCCTCTTTCTCTTAAGGATTTCTTGTTCAAACAAATCCATGGGTGATAACAAATATATTTCGGTCACCCGTCATCATATATTTCAGTCACCTGCTTCGGTATCTTCCTGTATTACAGATACTGTCTTGATTTGGATTTAAAGGTCTGCGAACTTCCTCCATTAAGGAATAAATGTCGCATGAAGAATTTACCAATGTGGGTTTTATCAATTGTTTTTGTTTTCTGTTCTCTTTGTCATCCCAATATGAGTTTTGCTCAGGTTAGAATCTTAGACTTCATCCCATAGTTGCAAAAGGAGCTTTTTCCAGATTAATTATATATAGAGATCCATCTGTTTTTGGATTGGGTTTTTAGATGGTCATTTTTAATTTAATTTATCAGTATATACGTCCTTGTTATCGAATGTAGTAAGTAAAGAAACGAGAACTTACAGCTATATCGAATCAAAAGCTTAGAGGAGAACACAGGCTGGCAGCAGAGAAAATAGAGAGAACCGGAAAAATGAATGAATCGGTATTTTCTTATTACATTCTAAACAAACTAACTATGAAAGTCTGCTTTATATACAAGATATGTACACACGTGATATAACGGGCACAGGTGGAAAAAATACAAATAACCAGACTATATTTCTACAGCCCTCCTCAAGTTGGCTATGGTAATAGCCCAAACTTAGGTAAGGGAAAAAAAAAGGGAAAAAAAAAAAATCTGGAATCAGGAATAGCTTTTGTCATGAAATCAGCCAATTGGATATAAGATAGAACAAAAACAATGCAAAGAAATCGAGGATTAAGGCGATCACTAGTGAAATGAATATTTACTTCAATGTGCTTGGTTTGAGCATGAAAGCATGGATTCTTAACAATTATTTTGATAGATTTACTATCGGTAAAGATGATAACAAGCAAGGAAATAGGAAATCCAAAATCCTGCATAAGATAAGAAAGCCAAAAAAGCTTCTTGGTAGTAGTAGTAAGACTTTGATACTCTGGTTCTACTGATGAAGTAGAAATAGCAATTTGCTTCTTTGTTTTCCATGAAATCAATGGAGTGCCCATGAAAATACAAAAGCCAAAGAGTGATTTTTGATTAATCTTGCAAGATCCCTAATCTACATCACTATAACCAAGTAAAGTAATAGAACTAAATGAAGAATAAAACAAACCTCTATCAATAGTGTCTTTAACATACTTAAGAACATGCAAATTCAAATGTGTGGAACATAGTTGAGAAACAAACTAAGAAAGTTGTTGGATTGGAAAAGACTGAGTTGATCACATGATATTCAAGTTCAAGAGTCTCCTAACAATGTGCTTATATAAACTAAGGTCTTACATCAATTTTCCAAAAGCATTACCTAGCCATAGCCTAGAAGGAAATGGTACTTTAGTTGGTTCTACACCAACCAAACCCGTATAAACAAGAATGCCCAACACAAATTTGCTTTGCTTAAGAACAAAACCAGAATCAAGTCGAAAAACTTCAATCCTAAGAAAAAATTGAACTTCTCCCAAGTCCTTAATCCTAAAAGCTTTGTCTAAAGCTTGCTTAACTCGATTAATCTTAAAGAGAGAATCCCCTTTTATCAAAACATTATCCACATATATCAATAGTATGATAAAGGATGAAGAGTTCTACCGTATAAAGAGAGAGTAGTAAGATTTTGATTGAACAAATCCAAGAGGGACAATGAACTTTCTTAATTCCTTATTCCATTGTCTTAACCCTTGTTTAAGACATATAAAGACTTAATAAGTTTACATACTTGACCTAAATGATCTACATAATATCCACTAAGGGGAAGCATACAAATTTCCTCATCAATATAGCCATGCGGAAAAGCATTATTAACAGCCAATTAGTGAACAACTCAATTTTGAACTGATGTAATAGCTAGAAGAAGCTGAGTTAAATCACGCAAAAGTTAATGGGGAGAGTATGAAGAGTTGAGAGAATATGAGAGAGAGAACCGGTTAACAAGTATTTAAAAGGAATCGGATCTCCTTAACTTATGTTTTCCTTCCTATTTATAGGCAAGGGTGTTAACTTACTCGTCTACATGGTACGAGGGAATTGGGTGGGATGAAACCTAAGTAGGTGGCATTATTAGTATGAGAAAAACTTTCCCTTTTTTGCTGGTTGATAGAAGCTTTGGGATTAGGCTTGTCACTTTAGCATAGGTGGTTGCCATAACTTAATGGCTAAACTTCTGAGTTGTATATTGGGATGTCATTTAACATTTAAAGAGGAGAGAAAAAAAAGCAAAGAGCATAGCAAATTTGGCCATGTTAGGTTGCACTCTTTATAGAAGTCGCTCTGAGTTGGTGGTGTGATCCTCTCTAGTGGTTAGAAGGTGAAACACTAATCTTCAAAAGGAGCTCTCTAAGTGCCCAAAACTCGGTCTACGAGTACTTAGAGTTTTAATTCTTTCTAAGGGTTGTGTGGGCCTTCTGGTCGCATGCACCTAGTGTCACACTTCGAACAAGTGTAGTTGTAATAGTTTCGTCATATAAATTAATCTAAGATATAAGCTAACTACAACTGTTATTATAGATGTAGCCTACATAAGGCGAATATGACTTTATCAACCTTAAGTGTCTAGTAAGGTACCTATTATAAGTAATACCCATGGTATTTTCTTTGCAATATTTATTCAAGAAAACCTGTAATACATGTTATTAGTACTTAATTTATATTTACATACATATATAATGATAATTCATGATCGTTAAGGGAAATTAGTTAGTTTTCTCAAAAGAACAAAATTGCTAAAAAAATCCAGTTTCAATAATTTTCATATTCTTCCTCACTTCCCAACCTTTTGCGTACTAACCTATGGTTGGGTGTATAATTGCATCTTTATTTTTTAGTTAGTACCTGCAATAAAATTTATAAGGATATGAGCACAACTAGCTCAGTAAATAGGACGAAGATCAAAGAGTATAAATAATAAACACAAGAAAGGTTATTAATTTTAATGTAATGAAATACAATGCCAACAGTTATATGCAACATCGTATAATGTTATTTGGTCCATTGTAAAGTTAGAAAAATTGTATTTGCTTTAACTTAGATTAAGGAGTTTCAATGCAACCGAAATCAAACCAAACCCAGGCTTATACAATAGAAAACACTCTCCTCTCGATATTACTTTCGAACTACTACCTTTAACTTTGTTACAACCTTGTCTCCTTGTCGCGTAAGGATCATCGAAATAACACCCCAAGGTCTGGTCCTCCCAATCTTTTAGGTCCAGCCAAGCATACGCAACACACATTATTTTAATGTCCAATAATTATTTGATTTGGCTATACCACTATACTAACAACACAACCAATTAGCAAGTATTTCGCACTTGGTTCAGCTACAGCTCTAAGATCCAACTTGGTTACACTCCTAAAACCCGACATAAGATAAATACCAAAACTTAATTTATGACCTATACTTATACTACAACAACACCTATATTTAGTCTCTAGACTTGATTAATAATGCTCCTTAACTCGAAGAAATGTCCTATACTTAACTTAATAACTCAATTATCTCATACTTGCAACTTAAACCTATTAAGATACTTAGGATCACAAAGAGGATGAATTGGTTTGTAAAGCGTTTGGGGTGAAGAATCATGTTTTGAAAAATTTGGGAAAGTGTTAAGGATAAGAAAACAAAACTTAGAAAACCCTAAAAAACTTGAAGAAATGTCATTGCAAGAATCAGGGATCATGGCATTCGAATACTAGTTCAATTAGTATCCAGATGCCATGCTCGAAAAGGAGTAGAATGCCTCTGGTGTACAAACACTAAGAAGGATGGTGTTTGGACGCTAGTTGTAATTTATAGAATTTTGTGAATTGCAACAACATTTCATCCCCCAACAAACGATTCATTTCTATAATTTTTTGAAAAAACACCATACCTAATATGCTATGCTGTCAAAATACCCTTCCTTGCCACCTAAATACACCTATCAAACAAGTCTATAACAAAAAATCTTTAACCTAACTCAATCGATCCATTCACAAACTGACGAAACAACACATACAAGATGTACAATCAGATTTATGCCCATAAAGATTCACAATATCTTAAGGATCAAAATGAAACCTTAAGAGTTTTGCCTAAAAACATATTGAAAAATCGATTTAAACCACCTTACCTCGACACCTTTTACGTTATATTAACTCGCACCACCAAAAATATGATGTAGAACTCCCAAATAATCTCTTCAAATTCATTTTTCTTATTGGCTTTGCTAGAAGAACGAGTTTTTCTATATCTTTTGATCGAAAATCAATAAGAAAAAAAGATCTATGTCACATACTGTTACCCTCTTATGATTGATTTATGTTAAAAAGCTTTGAAACCTCTTTGGTTTAAGTTGTGCGCAAAACCATAACTCACACAAGGAGGCACATATGATGTGATTGTGGAATAAAGGTTTCTTAAACCCTATGTGCAGCTTTTATATTAGATTTCGTATCACTTTCTTATACCGGAGAATTCCCTCGCTTGTAATTTACAATTCTGTTTAGGCCTTTGACAAAAAATACTTTTATTTTACTTATTTTCTTTTATTCTTTTTCCATTTGTTGGGGTTTTACAATCCTTCAACATTGAAAATAGCTGATTCTTCAAACACATTTAAGTCTTGAAGTCACTTGCTTTTGTTTCTCAACCTGGTAAACTAAGTAATGGGCTTTGTTTATCGACAGTAAATGATCCATAGATAGGATTTGATTCCTTGTACTCTCATAAGCATCATTAATTCCTATTAGGAATTGAATTAACTTGTTTCGATTATCCACTTCAATGAATTTTGTTGTCACATAATGGAATCAATACCAAGCAACTCAATTTATCCCATAGCTTCTTAAGTCTATTATAGTAAATGTTCACACCCACATTGCCTTATTTGAAATTAGCAACTTCTGATTGTAACTGACATAACAAAAAAATTGAACTTTCAACCATAAGTCAAGTGGTATATTAGATTAGATTAGCATTATAAGCATATTTAATTCTTCTTTTGTTAATAGTAGTATATTAAATATTGTCAATGGAATCCTAATTCACATGCAACTAAGTTACATATTTACTATAAGCAAATAAGGAATGCAAATGTTGCAAAGAAATGGGGTTTGGTAATAATACGGTTTGATTTAATCAACCATCTCGACTAGCTGTAGAAAGTAAGTTTAAAATCGATTTCATTTAGAACCAAGTCAACAAGTGGTTGTTTCATTTTTTTCTTTTTTCTTTTCCTTAACCTAGGACTTAGTTGGTCCCTAGATATACTATCTAGTTACAAAAACATAAAAGCATTTTTTACAGATTTTAGGTTTCATAACTGAAATCCGTTTATCCTAAAACCACCCAGGTACATTCTAAATTCAATTATTTAATTATATGGTATATGTTGAAAGGTGAAATAATTAAATTCTTCGAGAAAATCGGAAAAGTTAAACAACAAAGTAGAAACATAAATTTATAATAAAAGTTTTGCAAAGAACCTAGGCTAAAAAGTGAAATCAAAGCGAAGTTTTGCAGCAAGAATCTGATTCCTGTAGTTCACAGATTACATTAGATATTTTAGTGCAACAGCCGACATCAAAAGCTGCGTAGAGAATCATTACATAGATTGATATCTATTGTGCTGTAAGTGTTGAACCCATCGTGTCTTCTGATATGGTGGTAATCTTCTAGCCCAAGAAAGCTTTTCTAAAAGACAAAGTGATTACAGTTTCATGAAGCTTGAGATCTTAGTTTTGTGTCCTGGTAGTTACATTATGGCTTTTGGGCAACGAAAATAAAGACTAGGAAATATATATTGTTACCAGAAAGTTGTGTTAAATCATTCCTTATGTTGCTTTGAATCTTATTTCGTAATACATATTTTTATTCATAATTCACCTCATCACTATGATTAAAAATATATATATTACAAAAGTTAAATAATAAAATATACCAAAATAACTAAAAAAATGATAAATAAATGGCGACACTAGCCTTTGGGTGGTCAAAATCGGTGATCCACCAATGGTGATGGGTTGCTATCATTCCTTCATTGGTTGAATA
The DNA here is from genome assembly GCA_024138015.1 of Lumnitzera littorea. NCBI lineage: Eukaryota > Viridiplantae > Streptophyta > Magnoliopsida > Myrtales > Combretaceae > Lumnitzera > Lumnitzera littorea. The sequence continues at coordinate 148,297,376 of JAMXBB010000001.1, read as the reverse complement.
AAAAAGGAGAATAAATATGACCCACCTAATAATCAGGAAAGGGCCCTGTGGTTCATCAATCAACACTAGGCAGGCAATCCAATTATGATGGTGGATAACTAACCGCTACTTGTAGATTTTCTTTTGCAAAAAAGAAAAAATCCGACATTTTGATTTTTAGACAAGGAAGCCGTCAATTTGGCCATAGCATGTGAGCCACTTTTTATGTGTCAAAACACCAATAGAGCAAGTTGACAGGGTTGGATGATTCTGGGGTTGCCAAACTTTATATGAATAAGACTAGGAAACATCCATCATTACAGTATAGTTTTTCTAAAGCATTCCCTTCAAGATAGTTCATATAATTATCATCATTCATAAGATTGGATCACAAACAGGACATTTTTCTGTCTGAGAAAACCGGATCTTCTAAATTGTTTATAAGCATTTCTACTTTTTATGGAGTGCATAGGCATTCCTGAAGGAAGCAAAAAAGCTCTAGAAGGTATCTTGCATGTGAAATAGAAAAACAAATATGTTAAAGAGTATGACTTGAGTTAACTAGGCAATTTCCTCCTTTGTAATTGTTAATAACCTAAGTTATTTCCTATAGGATTTTACTTATGTAAATCTATTTATATTACATTGGTAATTTATAAGATCTATATAGAAACTGGGTAGAAATCTCGTGAAAATAACTACTCTATGATTGAGGGAATACCGTATTTGCACTATTAGATTATAGTAAATCTAATTCTGTGTTATTTATGTTTCTTGATTTTATGTGTTGGGTTTTCAACGTAAAATCTGTACATCAATTTCTTTCTTTTTTCCTTTGTGCGTTTGTAATTCAATTCGGTCCAGCCAATTGGACTGCCACAATTACACTTATGAACTTCCTAAGCAGGATAGTTAGCATGACTTTAGAAGTTGCACATCCGACAAATGCTTGGAAGCCCGCCTAAAAAACAGGAAGCCTTAGTTGAATACAAATGCCGTCACTTTGATGAACCTCTAAACTATAAAAATAAAGGTAGAGCTTAGCATGATACCTAAAGAAAACCACAATGCAATGTAGGATTTCCTTCTTAGTAAGTTTAATGAACAAAAGATGTACATCCATTGAGTAATGGTGAGTCAGGGCCTAATGTTGAAAGTTCTACGTACAGAATTGCAGATAACGTAAAATGCATATGGATGAGCACATCATACTACAATCCATGTAATCGAACTTGTAACTGAATTCGGTCTGGCCCCCAGGAAAATAAACTTCCAATGTAGAATCATCATTGCTGAAGTTTTAATGCAATGGAAAAATGGAAAGGATGAGCATCTTTATTACCACGAGAGAAAGATACAACAAAAAGATAACAAACATTATGTACCAACTAAATGGGATTTAAATTTATTAGAAGAATCAGCTAGAGCATGCCTTCAGTGAGATGAATATGAAAGTTGAATGAATCACCCGAGGGAAGGCAAGAAAGAAATTCAGTAAGGGAAACTATGCAAGAACATGGTAATTGTTTTAAATGGATACACTATTAGGAATTCCCTTGCCAGTGATTCCACCTTCACTAGTCGGATAAAGGAGAGTGTAAGGAACATTAACAGGTCCAGATCGGTTCCTCCACTTTGGGTCCAAATTCATTTGCACTATTTTTTTCTCAATATTTTCCAACTTCCTTCCAAATCTCTCAAATGCTTCCAATGGTTCAGAATCCGTTGTCCACTCCGGGGTGTCTCTTTGCCCAAGATATACCTCATCAGTTGAATGCGTAGACAAAATCTCTATAATCGAAATGCCTAAAAGAGTCTGGAGTTGTGCTGTGATGGTTTTCAGGAACGCCTTTTCAGGATCAGATTTCAACTCCTCATAATCGGGAGTCCCTTCTTCCGGCATGAACCGACGACTAATGGTTGGACGGTTAGGAAGGTAACCTGCATATGGATATTGACCAAAGTTGACAGCAGCATGGAGAGCAGATGCCACCCAAATGATGATAGTACATGTTTGCGTTAGTTCTTCAAGGTTTTGCATTTTAGGCCACCAAGGTTCGTCCTTTTTATCCCCGTGGCCCTTCTCTCTGAGTTCTTTCCACCAGGACTGCAGTTCTCTGTCTTTCTGGATCATGGTATCATCTTTGTAATAGAAAGAGCAGTAGTCTTCCACCCATGTCTTGATTGCTGACCATATCTCTAAGCCATCAACTGCGTATGGATAATCTTCAATCAATAGCCGGACACCATGTGGGGCATTTGCATCTTCAACTGCCACTCCTCTGATGAAATGAATTCCCATCACATTCAAAATTAGTAAATGAGTAAACTCAAAATTTTTAAATCATGTTAAGTTGAAAGAGAATTTCCACCCTTCAGACTACTCAAATGTTTAGTAGGTAGCTCGCTAGAGTCTTATTCTTCTTTTGCAAGTCAAATTGGTTCACAATTGAATTATGGAACAACTTATGGGCGAAAATTTCCAAATATGGAAGCATTTGTTTTGGTGGAAAACTTTTACCAGACTTTTTTTGATACTTATTATAATGAAAGCTTTGTGATCGTTAAATACTACCGTAATAATAATATCCAAGTGTTGCAAATATTAGCGTCTTTTAGTGATTAATGGAGATACAGGACAATGGTAGCAACCGATTTTCTGTAGTTGCGGATAACAACCATGAAAAACAACGATAGACAATGGGGAAAACGTAATTTCTTAATTTTCATAGATATTTTTCTATGATGGTTAATCATAATAATTGGCTCTCTACCTATATCTTCACATCTCATTTGCACTTGCCGCTAAAAGCCACTAATAAATGCAAACTCTTGAGATTACTGCTATATTATTTGAAAACTCTAAACCTTTGACGATATCAAACATTGAGAAAAGTTCAAGAAAAACATTTACATAAAGCATTCATACCCCTAGAAATGTGCATGATAATTGCACTAGTCCATGCAAATTATAATTTTGCAAGTCCTACTCCTAGGACAATGAGAGAAAAACTGCAGTGATTGCATAAATATTTACTCTAATGAAGGCCATTTTTCAAATATGCTAGTTTGTTGCTATATCCATGTTCAACTTACCTCTTAATGAGATCAACTGGAAGTGCTTGCTCAGTAAAATCCCAGTTCTTGTAAACCACGGAAGACATTTCCATTGCATATTTTGCTGGGAAGACAGTTGTTTCCAAGATTCCACCAGCATTAATGAGGGTTTGTCTAGCAAAAGCATTGATATTCATCGTGTCACGGAAATGAGGATGTAAAAGCTTGTAGATGGGATGAAGCACACTTAGTTGTCTATTCGTTGCAATCACGAATGGCTCAATTACTGCATGAGTAAGCAACCTGCAATTGAATAGAGTATATTGTCAAAGAGGGAAAAAAATGTGATCATGTAATCAGTTATTTGAACAAATGTCAAAATAAATCCCAAAATTTAATGGTTTGATATGGATAGATCTGCTAAACTTCTAAAATGCGTCTTCACCTCCTCATGACTTCCTCAACCATCGCAAAAGCCCTAAAAGTGTTACTATTTATGGCCCTTTAGAGGCGATGCAGGAGTAATGCATATTGCAAAAGTTATTGGAAGTAAATGTATGTTTTGATAATTTAGCTAGGGACCTATTTCTACCCGAACAAGGACTTTAAGGTATACTTGCAATTATCCCTAATTATTTAGCATCTTTCGACATATTCATACCAATGGCTGATGAGTTGATGATAGCCAGAGTCATTGACAGCTGCATAAGCCTTGGCAAGCTGCCAGATTGAACCTTTAACACCTTCATCAGCTGGTGTATAGACCTTGCTAATCGCACCAAACTGATCTCCATCAGGATGAGGCAAACTTAGTTCTATTGCTAAAGGCTTCAATGTTCCATTATCTTGTAAGAAAAGAAGTGTCCGAGTAGCATATGTCTTCGTAGTTGTCGTGTTTATTCGGCGCAAATATGGCATCAATGTATCATGATGGTCCAATATGTATAACCTGCTCATGTCAATAGCCTGCATATGATGCGGTTTAGTTATGCAATTGTTTCAAGGCAAATACTTGATGCTACGTGCATTGACAATACCTCTTGTATGCTCAAGCCATTCAAGCGGTTTTCAATGTCCTCTTCGGTTATTGAACTGTTTTGGTTGCCATATATAGTCGGGTCTAGTTTGCTTACAGGGGGGAACTCCTGCATTTAGTATAGAATAGTTAGAAAGCAACAAATAAGGTTTTTCCTTGTTGAGACATGTACAACTCTGATACTAATTTGTTATGCCTGAAGCAGGTTTGAGTTACAAATTACATAGCATATAAATATGGAAATAAGCAAGGAAAGAGAAATTTATACACAAATCTCGATGGGGTTTTCAACCTAGATTTAATGGTTTTCTATTTTAAGTCTAGTATCTTGATTTCTTACTTTTTCCTTACATGCTTCAAGCTTCAAATTAGCTATTAGACATGCGTGATATATATTAATCATAGGTTGTAATTTACTTGGAGACGACGAATGACAACAGGGTTGACTCCTGCAAGCATTTCTCTTCCGAATTCTTCATCAGTCCTCCACGCTGACTTATTATCTGGTCAAAGAAAGCATCGAGCTACAGTTAGATTAATCTTATTGTTATCTGTGACACGGTATTACGCAACATAATCCTGCGAGCATTCTCTCCACAAATGTAGAACAACTATTGCAGGGACTGGGGGCAAGATAATGTAATAAATATTTGTACCTTCAATAACTTGAGGCGTGGGGTATTTTAGGAATCCTTCCCCGTCAGTAGGAAGTATTTCCTTGAGCATTTCCAGGGGAATGTTTTTTTCTAAATCGTCAAGTAGACCTTCTGGTGGCTTAAAACCTCCTTCATAAAGATCAAGAACATCCTGGAATGTGTCAAACTCATTTGGAGTGCTATCAAATACAGATTCGAGCTCAGGCTTCACAACTTGACCTACAGCTTTCAGGGCATAAGCAAGGAAGTCTGACATTTTTAGGTGGCCGAATCGCTCGTCTCTTGGAACATATATGTTTAAACTCTTAAGTAGAGGTATCCTGCTCTCACTTTTAGGATCTGTCCATAAATTATCAAGAAGCTCGTTATATAAATGTTGTAGAAACACTAGAAGACGACAAAATCAAGCAACAACTGGAGAGATAGAGAGAGAGAGGATTAGACATGTACTTTAGGTGGAAAACACCAATGTCAGTAAAAAAAAAAAAAAACAAAGGCATGGGCAAAAAGGAGCAACAATTTTTTCTAATAATTAAAAACTCTAAAGATGCTATAATATCAAAAACAACACAACTGGAAAAAGGAGATTGCTGTATGATAGGTTCATAGTCGACTATCATCATCACTATTGGATTGGATGGGGGATGATATGACGGTCGAATAATCAAGAGCATAGTTGACTATTCTTGTCCAAGTTTGTCCAATCTACATTCAGTAAACCTCTATATGATCTGTCCTCTCCTAAGCACAACTCAACCCTTTCCATAGTACAACTCAACTCGCCTGGGATCGACTAGATACATTCAAGATGAAACTCGTGTTGGGTTTTATCATCTCAGAGAAGTCTTGGATTAATTGCCATGAAACATTCTAGCAAAAACAAACATACTTTTATATGGTAAACAATAAAAAGCACATCTGACTCAAATTAGCTTTCTTTGTGATTTAAGCAGCAATTTCTTGCAATTTAGCAGTTTCTACATTGAATCTAACCTGTCTTAGCTGGCGCTCTGCCTGTCCTCCCTCTGCGTGGATAAGGGTACTCAACCGACCCTCCAAGAACTGGGCGTGCGTATTTTGGACTCTTGTCAGGATTACCCAAATCATTATAGTAAGCATAGTCATATATCCGATCCCAATCTTGAAGCTTTCCTGCTCCATCCCCTCTCAAGTTTACCAATTCTGCTTCCCTATATTTCAGCAGCGGTGCCGGTGTTTGATTTGGAAGATATGTCTGCCAAAAAAAATCACAATAATACGCATATATTTTTACATTTTTTTCACTCTTAAAGCCTATATATGTCCAATGCAAAATATAGAGAAGAAAAGTTCACCTTGTTAGAGAAGAAAATGCGATCGCTCTTGTAATTATCGGCAGGATAAACCCAAGAATTGCAAACGAAATGGACACGACCCTCTCCTGACAGGCCTTCAAGTGTAACTGTCTTGAGATAAAACTCACTATGGTGCTCATTTCTGATGATGAAAGCTCCAGGAACACCTACTTCCTCATCCCAATCAAATGTAACATCATATGCACTCTCTCCTGCTACTAGAGGAGTCTTCTTGGTAATCCAGTTCTCAAGATACGCTGGTTTTCCGAGTTTACCTTGCAGACCATGTTCTACACCAAAACACAGGCAAGAACAAACATCAGAATTCTACTCATGTTCTAATGATCATCACAGGATTTTAATGGAACATGTTTAGCGTTGAATTATATCGCCGCGATACTCGTTTTGTAGAGCCATCAAGGGTTATTATGATCTAGTGGCACAATAATTTTTCTTTGAGATAAGGCAAGATCAAAACCCTCTTCCGATAATGTGAAACGTATAGTGAAATTTATGATTACTAAGGCTGAATTAACTAATAGATATGATATAGTTGCAACACTGCATGAGAATGAGTGTGTTTGGTGGAAATGTTCTCTCCGGATCTTTCCGTCGATACTCATTATACGCAAAATTGTTTATCTATTATAGTGATGAGTAATTATTATTATTATTTTTTATCCTTTCCCCATAAGAAGAGATTATAGGCTATAAGAGCTTCGGTATTTAAAATTTTATAAGTTACTAGTCTAATTTTTAAGGATAAGTAAAGATGAAATGCGAATATAGACGTCAAGGGCAGTTGGTCAGATTAACCACAATAGAAAATATCCAATAAAAAATTGAGGTTGTTTTTTGTTATTCATTTATATTATTAAAGTGTTTGAAATCTTAAGTAACCATCGAAATACTATTTTAATTATTTTTAATTATATAACCTTTTAAATAAAATTTTTATTATTGATAAGTAATTTTTAAAAATACATTTAATCATTGATATATAATAATTTAGGGATTTTAAAAAAATATAACCCTCTCCTCCCCCCTTGCTTGTCTCTCTCTCCCTTTTTCAATATTCTCACTACTCTCTCTTCCTTTTTCAACATTTTCATTACTTCTTATTGTTAGTGTGAAGGACTCCTAGAAATTAGGAATTTATGACTGTATCATAGAGTCAATGAATATCATTGACCATAAAATCACAATCATCATTATAGCAAATTTTATACCAAAAATGGGAGAGCTTGATTATGTATAAATACTAATGTATGAAGGAAAAAAAAATAAACAAGAATATTTCTTTCTTATTAACAATATGGTATCAGAGCAAGTTTTCAATTCCCATCCTCCTCTATACAAATAACACCGAAGCCAATAATATCTTATAACACTGATATGGCTGGTGAAGATTTACAGTCACCAGAAACCCCTGAAATCTCTTCTTCATCTATCTTATTAGAACTCACTACCAGAATGACGGAAATCTTATCTAAGAATTCTGGTACAACCTCAACAATGGACATAGCCACTGTGCCAATAGGAATTAAATTGGATGGGACTAACTATGAACTGTGGTCTTAAGTGGTGGAGATGTACATCTCTGGCAAAGACAAATTGGGTCATATCAATGGTGATCTGCCCCAACCTGCAACGATAGATCTAACCTTCCGAAAATGGCGTACTAATGATGCCAACTAAAAGGATGGCTCATTAACTCCATGGACCCATCATTGATTGGGAATTTCATCAGATTTCCTTTGGCAAAAATGGTATGGGATGCCATAGCAACAACTTATTTTGATGGGAGTGATATCTCCCAAGTGTATGACCTTCGATGCAAAGTATCACGACTAAAGCAAGTAGGTGGTTTATTGGAAAAATATTACAATAGTCTATAAGGATTATGGAGAGAGATCAACTTTCGAAGGCCAAATCCCATGTAGTGCCAAGCTGATATTCAGCGTTATAACAATATGTTGCAGGAAGATCAAGTTTACATATTCTTAGATGGCCTGGATGACCGACTAGACAACATTCGTAGAGATATTCTGCAGATGCAACCATGGCCCACAATGGAGCAAGCTTATGCCTATGTTCGACGGGAAGCAGTGTGACAAGCAGTCATGATAGGAACTTCGACTAAAGAACCATCAGGTTCCATATTTACGTCAAAGAGTTTGAGGACTATAACTCCTTCGACAGCTTCCTCTCATAATGGAAAATTAAATTCCTCGTCTAAAAAGAATGTATCTGATGGATTGAAATGCTCTCATTGCTGAGGAACTAAACATACTCGAGAGACCTGTTTTAAAATCCATAGGTATCCTAAATGGTGGCATGAATTATAGTCAAAGAAAAAGCACAATGTTAAAGGAACCAATAACACAAGCAAGAATGAACAAATGACTAGAGGTCAAGGTTCAGTTGCTATCAGTGATATGACTCTTTCCTTAATTCCAGCTCAAGCTCACAATGTCAGCACCACTGAAATTCATAAACCAGTCACATGTACGAATCTACATGAAATAGACAATGCTCATGGCCAATGGATTCTTGACTCAGGAGCCTCTGACCATATGACCTATGATGAAAATGTCATCTCCCAAAGATCTAAACCTAGAAGAACCAACATTACAAATGCTACAGTAATAGTGGCTGGTACAGTAATAGTGGCACCTAATATGCTATTATCCAATACTCTTCTTGTTCCATCTCTTTCTCATAAATTAGTATCTGTAAGTCAACTTACCAAAAATTTGAATTGTGTTGCAATTATTTATCCTAATCTTTTCCTTCTTCAGGATATTCTAACAAAGGAGATTATTGGACGTGGTATTGAGAAGGGGAGAATATACTATTTGATGGATGTAAAGATCGGTAAAGCATGTCACACCGCTCATCAGAATATGTCCAAGGAGGAGCAAGTTTGGCTTTAGTATCATCGTTTAGGTCATCCGTCATTGGATATTTGAAACATGTTCTTGCAGATTTACTTTCAAATATGGCAATTTCTCAATTTAAATGTGAAACTTGTATTTTTGCGAAAAGCCATCGGACCACTTATCCTTTGAGTTTTAGGAAAAGTACCATTCCTTTTTCCTTAATCCATACTGATGTGTGGGGACCATCTTCGAAACCTAATATGCATGGCTATTGGTGGTTTGTGATTTTTGTTGATGATTGCACACGAATGACGTGGTTGTATTTGTTGAAACATAAGGATGAGGTTTTCAATACCTTTCAGTCTTTTTATAACATGGTTTGTACACAATACCCCACCAAATTACAGGTTCTTTGTTCTGATAATGGCGGAGAATATGTCAACACGCAATTTAATGACTTCTTTTGTCAACATGGAATGATTCATGAGAAATCATGTTCACATACTCCCCAATAAAATGGAGTAGCTGAACGGAAAAATCGGCATATTCTTGAAACTACTAGAGCTCTTCTTATTAGGGCTAATATGTCTGGGCATTATTGGACAGAGGCAATTATGCATGCAGTTTTTGTTATCAATAGGCTGCCAAAAAAGGTTCTTGAAATGAAAACTCCTCTTCAAGCATTATCTCATTTTGTAACACTGCCCTCAATCTTGATGATGCTACCATACGTGTTTGGGTGTGTTGTATTTGTTCATGTCCAAAAGGATCATCGCACAAAAATTGATCCTCGTACTGTGAGGTGCGTTTTCTTAGGCTATGGCCTACACAAAAAATGATATTACTGCTTTGATCCCACTCATAGGTGAACATATGTTACTATAGATGCAACATTTTTTGAAACTGAAATGTTCTTTACTACTAAGCTCTCCACTCCACCTCGTTAGGGGGAGAATTCTAGTGAAGAGGTGAGTTGGATGAGATATGAGTGGCCAGGCTTTAATGAAAATGACATTCAGAATGAGTTAGAGACAACTTCTTCAAATGATGATAATGAAAATGGCATTCAAAACGAGTCAGAGACAACTTCCTCAAATGATGACATGTCCCCTTCTTCTCCAATAACCACTAATCCATCTCTAGAGAATATCACTGAGGTAAGTTCTCCATTAACCCCTATTGTTCATCAACCCTCTCATGTCATAGATACTGTTGCTCCTATCCATGGCTATAGATTACCTTACAGGCATAATCGTGGTGTACCCCCAAGTCGATACTCTCCTGAGATGGAAGAACAGCGATCTAAATATCCTATTGCCAATTACATGTCCACTAGATTACTATCTAAATCTTTGAAAAGCTTTGCAAATAATATCTCATCTTATCACATTCCTACTAATGCAGAAGAGGTGTTACAAGATCTTAGATGGACTCAAGCCATGAAGGAAGAGATGAAAGCCTTGTTGAAAAATAAAACATGGATTCCTGCTACATTACTAGAAGGGAAGAAGATAGTATGGTGCAAATGGGTATTTTCAATTAAATACAAAGCAAATGGATCTGTTGAAAGGTATAAAGCTAGAGTGGTTGCCAAGGGTTACACACAAAAATATGGAGTCGATTATCAAGAAACCTTCTCTTCAATGGCAAAACTGAACACAATCAGAGTTTTATTGTCCCTTACAGTAAATCTTGATTGGCCTTTACATCAATTTGATGTAAAAAATGCCTTTCTCCATGGTGACCTTGAAGAAAAAATTTGTATGGATATCCTTCTTGGATATGTGGCCAACTATGACAATAAGGTCGTTTGTAAGTTACAGAGAATTTTATATGGGTTAAAACAGTCACCTCGAGCTTGAGTGTCACAATGAAGAAATATGGCTATCGACAAAGTAACTCTGACCATACTTTATTCTTGAAACACCAACAAGGCAAGACTACAGCTCTAATTGTCTACATTAACGATATGATCATTACAGGAGATGATATAGATGAGATAGCAAAGCTTCAATCTCAGTTGGTATCAGAATTTGAGATGAAGAATTTGGGAGGACTCAAATACTTCTTGGGGATTGAAGTTGCTAGATCCAATCAAGGGATATTTCTTTCTCAGCGGAAATATGTGCTGGATTTATTAACTGAAGTTGGGTTATTGGACTACAAACCAACTGATGTACCTATAATTCAAAATCATCGACTTGGAGAATACTCAAATTAAGTGCCAACAGACAAAGGAAGATACCAGAGGCTAGTTGGTAAGTTGATCTATTTATCTCATACCCGACCTAATATTGCTTATGCAGTCAGTGTAGTTAGCCAATTCATGCATTACCCTAGCGAAGATCATATGAATGCAGTCATTCAGATTCTTCGATATCTAAAATCATTGCCTAGTAAAGGCATTTTGTTCTCTAAGAATGGTCATCTAAATATTAAAGGGTATACAGATGCGGATTGGGCTGGAAATATTTTAGATAGAAAGTCAACTTCAGGCTATTTCACATTTGTTGGTAGTAATCTTGTTACATAGAGAAGTAAGAAGTAGAAGGTAGTGGCTTTATCAAGTGCGGAAGCAGAATATAGAGGAATGGCAAAAGGGTTATGTGAACTTCTTTAGCTTAGAAATTTGTTGTTTGATATTGGATTTCCTCCTAAATGTGAGATGGATTTATTTTGCGATAACAAAGCAGCTATTGATATTTCACATAATCCAGTACAGCATGATCGAACTAAGCATGTGGAGGTTGATCGACACTTCATCAAATAGAATCTTGAAGAAAAGACAATCCGGTTTCCCTTTGTGAAATCATAAGACCAATTAGCAGATATCCTAAATAAGGCAGTATGTAGCAAGAACTTTCATAACTCACTTAGCAAGTTGGCCACGATAGATATCTATGCACCAACTTGGGAGGGGGGGGGGAGTATTGGCATGAAGGACTCCTAGAAATTAGGAATTTATGGCTATATCATAAAGTTAATAAATATCATTGACCATAAAACCACAATCATCATGATTTTATATCAAAAATAGGAAAGCTTGATTATATATATGAAGGAAAAAAAAAATCCAGAATATTTCTTTCTTATTAACAATACTTATTTTTCTCCATACGAACCCATCTTTTTCTCTATCTCGTTTATTATTATCTTTTATTAATATTATAATATATTTAATTATATTATATAACTTATTCATTTTGTATCCATACAACAATACAATATAACCATTATAAACCGACTCTATCCATATCTCCATCACCTTTTACCTGCAATCATAATATTAGAAAATAGCAAAGGTCGGAATTTTTAAAGAAATTCTAAGAGAGCGCTGAGAATGTTATTCACGAAACAAACAACCTTGATAAGGCGTTTGAACAGTACTAAAAAGTTGCTATGTAGAACTCCAGAAAAAGGGCTACGATTTTTGCATTTTCCAAATAATCTAGGTCTTGTATAAATAATGCAAACTATATTTTAGTTTTTGATTTTGTGTTTGTACAAAATATAGTTTTTTTCTTTTGTTTTTTTCAATTTGGCACTACATACGGAAGATTATCTATATGTTCTCCTTGATTCTCACAGATATTATTCCCTTAGGAAGACGACAACTTTGCCATGCTACCCATGATACTTTTGTAGCATATGACATGGTGTACGTACCTAATACAACCTTAAAATAATTACACTAGTTCGTAATGAATATTATAAGCCAGTGTCATCATCGGAGGCCTATCCATTGATAACACGGACATGTATACTATACATTAATAAAACTGTGTGAACTGATGATTATTAATTTTCAGCAGCCGAGGTCATCATACCCCGGTTTATTTGATGGGTATCTTTCATCTCTCACCTGTTAAATATTTAAAAGATATATATACGTATATAACACTTTCGAAAAGTAATTACACACTTCATGAAAAATCAAACTGTATTATATGACATTTTAAGACACCCATTTAATATTTTCTTTATACATCAGTCATGAAATAAAGGAAAACTCAAAATTATGTCATCATGCATGTTTGTTTATATAGATCAAGGGAGGATCAAATATAATGCAAGTGTTAACAATGGATAAAAAGCCAAACACTAAATACAAATGAGAATTTGAGTGGAGAAAAGGGCTATTACGTATAAAGCCACTATTGGACCTACTCACTGACCGGCAGATGAATGCATCTGAGTAGAAGTCGATGAAAGTGGAGGGAGAGAGAGAGAGAGAGAGGGAAAAAGAAAAAAAAAAAAGAAAAACAAATGGAAAATACATCTTGCTCGAATATATTAGCGACGGTTTGAGATCGGAGGTATTTATATGTTCTCCAAATAAATTTTTGGGTGTATTAAGATATAAAGGCATAGTTATAAAAAATACTTAACATAAATTATCGTACCAAGTATATATCCCACATTACCTTATATTTGTTCAGTACCATGGGGCGTGGTTACTTATATCCCAAAACATACTTGCAAAAGCAACCCCATAAAGTTGCACCCGTTTGCCAGACATGTTGGGCCATTTGGCCTACATGGCTAATTTTATTTATGTTCTTCTTCTTTTATATTTATTTTCTTGTCCTTTTTTCTATTTTTTAATAATAAATAAAAATATTACTATTGTGATATATAATAATAAAAAATTATCACTTTAAATATCTTCTACACATAAATTTTTTTTACTGTATAAAAGCAGTGGCAAAATCCAGAAAAAAATTTATAATTACGGTGAGGTAGTCTTTTATAAAGTGAAGTAGCACTTTAAACACCTTATTTAGATACCTATTAATAAATATGGTCTCAGAGCTTAAAAGTTTATCTATATTCTATTAATTGTTTGAACTTTGAAGAGATGCATTATTAAAAATCTGAAAGAAGAAAATGGTGTGCTTCATGTTTCTACTTTTCACATTGATATGTGAAGAGTTGACCAAGTTGACCCACGAGACATAGAAAGAGAGAGAGAGGGGATCGATTTTCATGGCCACATATTCATGTACCAAAACACACATATTTGCTATGTTTTTAATGGAGTCCTTCTTTTCCGTTATAATCATCAGAAAAAAATATATATTTTTTGTTTAAAAAATATTACATGGATGTTATTAATAAATACATGAAATCCTTGGAGAAAGAAAATCCAAAACCTTATTCTCTTTTTCATCTCTTTTTGCTTCATACGGGTTTTGCGTATTTATTTTTATCTGAATACATATATACACATAAGTATGTAAAACACGGAAATGTTTTCTATAATTAACCTAACTAAACCCTAGATAAAAGGAAGAGGAAAGAAAAACTCACCAGGATCACCATATTCGGAGCTAATAAGCTGAAGACAAACTTTATGCCCTAACACTTCATGAACAGCATCAAGGACTGATGCATTGAAGTCATTGAAGTCCAAGACATTCTTTTTCGTCAACACAACTGTTCCATATATCTTCCTCTCATCACCCATCATCTTTCTCTTCTTATCATTCCCATTCTCCTCACCTTTTATAGCATCTATTATACTCTTAATCATCCTTGCTTATATCTCTCTACTCAAAATTAAATATAATATATAAATGCAAAACAATAAAATGTTTATACCAAGAAAAATGTAATATCAGTAATAATGTAAATATGATAAATGTTCTTTTTAGATTTTCAACAAGCGAAAAAGATATATATATTTATTTGCAAATAAGAATTTATGTATAGGTAAATATATAAATAAGTAGGCAAAAGTTCGAATATATTAGCAAGTAGAAACTAGAAGTGTATTGAATGATAAAGAAGGATGATGTTTTCTTCGGTATGTGTGTTGAGACGATCAAAGGGTAAGGGGTGGTGTTTATACAGGCAAATGAAAGTGAGGACTTGGCATTGATGTGAAGCTTCCAATCAATGGATATTATATTAGCTTTTGACTATTAGTTGAATTCATATTATATCCCTCTTTCTTTGAAGTAGCATGGCGGGACTAGCTTCTTTTTCGTTTAGAAACGTGTACGAGGTCTATGAATGAAAAAGGGGAAAAATAAAAAATAAAAATAAAAAACCTGCCGTCCAAACATAAGAAAGAATTACAAGATAAGATATGGATCAGAGTTTAGGTCATCCTCTTAAGGTTCTTAAATCTCTTGAAAAGGGCTGTGTCAGCACTTAGAAGAGCTGTTCACTGAAGATTTCTTTAATTTATTATTAGAATTTATTGAAAAGTGAGTTCATCTTGCATTAATGTAATAATAGTTAAATTAAGGGAGAAGTATAAGATTAATCCTTTATATTTGGTTGCTTTTTATTTGAGATTTTAAGTTTTATTTTTCTTATGGCTGTCAAAGTTTTGAAAATCCACGACACAACTCCCTCCTCTTAATATATTTTATTAAAATTTTCACTCTTGTTGATTTAGAATAATTAAATATATTCAATTAAATCATATAATAAAAGAAAATAAAAAACATAAAATAAAAGAAAATAAGAAAAACCTTGGAGCAACCACCATGGTTGTCTCCTACCCTCAGCCAACTATCATAAGCTTAGGGGTAACTGTGCACCACATGATAAACATTCTCATGGTGGCCATCACACCACTTAAAAAGCTAATTGGTTACACCACGCCTCTATATGGAACTAGCAGATCCCATCAAAAGTCTTCAATCACTATTAAATGATGGGCTATCACTCTTGTAAGTGAGACAAATTTACTTGTAAGTTATTTAAGTTCGTTTTAATACATACTTGAATTTAATTCTATAATAATAGAGTTAAGCTTAAATCGAGCAACTTGAGTAATTTATTAAGAAAATTTTGATCTTTATATTATTCAACTCTGACTTTTTTGCAAACCTAATTAAGTTTGAGTCAATTAATTGTTAGTTAAGTTTAAGTTGAATTTAGATATTAGTATTATTCAATCATAATAATAATATTTTATTTTTAAATAACTAAGTAAGAAAAATGAACTTACTCAAATTGAGCTAGAACTCGTTAAGTACTCTTTTTAGTCAAGCTCGAGTTAAAAATTATAAACTCAATCAAATTTAAGTTTCAAAGTATTGAGTTGAGTTTAAACTCAAGTTCAACATTGTCACAACTGGATTCATTTATTGTCCTAGATTGATTACCCTAAAATGCAAAGGAAAAAAGAAAAAGTGATCTTTTTTCATTTTATCTTGATAGTGGTAGGTAACAACCCATCAAGCATCAACTCTTTATGTAATGTACCAATCAAACTAAGGCCAGATAGCGATTGATGGTTTTTATTGTATTTTTTTAATTAATAAATTTGATAGTAAGAGCTTATTAAATTAACAATAGTGAGCTAATTAGATGGTGCAACGTGCCATTGACTATTTACAAAGTTAACAAAAAGACTTGTTTTATTTATTCTAAAAATTTTGATGACTCAAATAAAATAAAAGTTTGAAGATTCAAACACTAATTAAAGCTAAATATTGAGGAATGACCTTCTAATTTTCCTTGAGGTTACTTATTTTATACAGTGTTGTTAAACTCAGGTTAACCCATTCGGCGTAACCTATTTTGATCTGACCCTTCCATAAAACTTGTCCAAGTTGCCCCTTTGACATTCATTGACAATGACCTAGGTTCGGCTTAGTTGGCTTGATTTATCCTTTAATTCTTATAAGAACTCACTAGGTTTTTTTGGATTAAAATATGTTATTTTTCTTATATTTTATAGAAAATACACAAATTTTCTAAAAAAAAATGCAAATGAAAGAAAAAAATTGTAAAAAATTTTCAATTTTCAATTCTTAAAGATGAAGATACTTTTTATTACTTTATAAATAAATACAAGTTATATTATAATATTTTGTTAATCTTGATTCGATCGGGTTCGACCCCAACCCTTAACCCCTCTCATTTTCGGATTAACCTTCTGGTCCAAGTTTAATAACATTGATATTGTAGTATTAGCGTTAGAACTTGAAAAATGTTCTATTAAGTATCTTTTATAAGACTTAATCATCATTCCAATCACTCCTCTCTCTCTTGGGATTTCTTGTTCAAACAAATCTATGTGCGTGGCAATTAAATTTTGGTCACCGATTCTCTATAATGCAGTCCAACTACTATTTTTTATGTTCAACTTGGATAGATATTGTCTTGATTTAGATTTAAAGGTCTACAATTGTTCCTCCATCAAGTAATAAAAGTAGGAGGGGTATTTACCAATCTAAGCTTTTTCAATTGTTTTTGCTTTTTACTTTTTTCATTGTCCCAATATGAGTTTTTCTCCAAACATAAGAAGGAATTACAAGTTAAGATATGGATCGGAGTTTAATTAAGGATAATGAAAGGTCATCTTCTTAAGGTTCTTAAATCTCCTAGAAAGGGCTATCTCAGCAGTTGGAAGAGTTGTTCATTGGAGATTTCTTCAATTTACTATTAGACTTTATTGGAAAGTGTTCATCATGCATTAATCTAATAATATTTAAATTAAAGGAGAAGTATAGGATTAATCTTTTATATTTGATTGCTTTTTATTTGAGATTTTACCTTTTTCATAGTTTTGAAAATTGATGAAACAGCTCCCTCCTCTTAATATATTTTATAAAAATTTCACTCTTGTTGATTCAGAATAATTAAATATATTCAATTAAATTTTATAATAAAAGTAAATAGAAAGCATAAAATAAAAGAAAATAAGAAGAACCTCAAAGTAACCACTATGGTTGCCTCCTACCCTTAGCCAACTATCATAAGCTATGGGCCGCTACCCACCTTAGAATGTAAATGTGATAAACTTACTCGGAAGCCATTTAAGTTTGTTTCAATACGCACTTGAATTTGACTCCATAGTAGTTGAGTTGAGCTCCAATAAAGCAACATGAGTAATTTATTAAGTAGATTTTAAACTTTATAATATTTAGCTCTACTATCTTGCAAACCTAATAAAGTTTGAGTCAGTTAATTGTTAGTCAAGTTTAAGTTGAATTTATATATCAGTATTATTTAATCATAATAATAATATTTTCTTTTTAAATAACTAAGTGAGAAAAATGAACTTACTCAAGTTGAGCTCGAACTCGTTAAATATCATTCTAAGTCAAGTTCAAGAGGAAAAATATAAGCTCAATCGAATTTAAGTTTCTATATATTAAGTCGAGTTTAAACCTAAGTTCAACATTGTATCACCTCAACTGGATTCAGTTATTGTCCTAGATTGACCACCCTAAAATGAAAAGGAAAAAAGAAAGAGAGAGTGATATTTTTTCATTTTATTTTAAGAGTGGTAGGTAACAATCCATCAACCATCAACTTTTTATGTAGTGTACTAATCAAACCAAGGCCAAACAGCTGATCGATGGTTTTTATTATACTTTCTTAATTAATAAATTTGATAGTGAGAGCTTATTATATTAACAATAGTGCGCTAATTAGATAGTACAATGTGTCATTGTATATTTATAAAGTCAATGAAAGGACCTGTTTTGTTTATTCTAAAAAATTTGATGACTCAAATAAAATAAAAGTGTGAAGACTCAAATGAAAATTAAAGCTAAATGTTGAGGAATAGCTTTCTAATTTTCCTTGAGGTTAATTATATTATTATTATAGTATTGGTGTTAGAATCTGATAGATGTTCTATTGAGTATCTTTTATAAGACTTAGTCATCATGCCAATCACTCCTCTCTCTCTTTCTCACTAATTTCTTGTTCAAACAAATCTATGCGTTATGGCAATGACATTTCGGTCACCATTCTCTGTCATGGAATCCAATTACTCTTTTTTATGCTCAACTATGACAGATATTGTCTTGATTTAGATTTAGAGGTCTACAATTGTTCCTCCATTAGGTAATAAAAGTAGCATGGACTATTTACCAATCTAGGCTTTTACAATTGTTTTTGCTTTTTTCATCATCCCAATATGAGTTTTTCTCCAACTAAAGTCTAGAATTTTATTTCATAATTGCAAAGAAACTTTTTTCAAGTTAATTATCTACAGAGATGTGTTTATTTTCAGATTAGATTTTCGGATACCCATTTATTTCGATTTAATTTATTAGTATATACATACTTGTATTACAATATATTTCAATGAATAAAATTCATGTTTCCTAATAATTTCTTATCCTAAGAGATTCCTCTATAGAATTCCGACAGGGGTACCGTTACTAGACTTGGCATACTTTGCATTAGTTATGGATTCATATGTTGACAATGCTATTTAGCTAAATTCGACAGAGAAATGATTTCATTAGGTGGTTCATATGTCTAAAGATATTATGAAGAATATACTAATATATAAATGAGGATTCTTTATTTAATGAATTATGTACTACACCATCATCAACTCGCCACTCATATTAAGTAATTAAATTGAGGATTCTTTATTTAATGAATTATGTACTATACCATCATCAACTCAACACTTATATAAGTAATTAAATTCTTCATCCCATATTCTACCCTTAGCTTTTGCTTTTTAGCTCAGTCTCCATAAGATTTTTAGGTATGTTGCTGTTGATGCTCTTTCTCTTCCTAGTCCATAGTGAAGGAAAATAGGTTAGCTTTCCTCAAACTTCAAAAGCCAATCTGACTTTGGAATTGAGAAAGACTACACGGATGTGTCGATCCAACCGAAACTCGTTATACCAATGTATTGTCCCATTTGATCAACATCTTTTTACTAATTATATTATAGTATTAGTGCTACAATAGCTAGAGCCACATATCATATTCAGCCGTTTTTTTGTATAAGGAGGAAAAAAGGACTCCTACTTTTTTTTTTTCAAGGTTTAGGGAAATTAAGTTCTCAAAGTGTGGACAGCTAATTTGCCACTTCCAAGACTCTTACCTTGAAATACTTTTTTCTGATCTTGATATTACACATACATACATTTGATGTTTTATCGAATAAAGAGCATTCTTGTACAGTTTTCATGCGAAAGAAGTGATATCTTACCCAAATAACATTCAGTTAGCATCCAATTTTCTTATTTATAATGTACAAAATAATTAATATAAAAATAATTCAAATTTTCATTTTAATTTATCAAATATAATTCTACGTTTCATATTTAATATGATACAATACTACCTAATAATTTGTCAGGCAACAAATTAATTTAATTATAGGTTAATATGACATGATATAGAATATTAAATCTAATATCACATTGGTACATTGAAATGGTTTAAAATGGAATAAATTGGAATGAAAGGAATGGAAAGAGGAATTAATAATTAATTATTTTGCTCATATTTGTCAAAATTACATTTAATTATTAGATGTGATAACTAGTTGGAAAGTTAAATAAGTAATTTTAATCAATGATGACTAATGAAAACAAAATAGGATTGAGATTGTACCCTCATAGATAGAATTAAAATCCCCTTAAAGTCGGAAACATCAATTCTAAGGAATCGTGATTTTACTCTCTAAGAACACTTCAAAATACGAGAAAGTAAATAGAATCAGAGATCGTAGTTCCATTTGAAGTCCATTCCTAAATACCAAATATGATATAAAATCACTACACACAGGTTATAAAATGGATGTTAGTTATTAAATGTAAAAATTTCAGACTTTTTTTAATCTTTTTTGTTTTGCATTTAATAATTTAATATAGCTAGGAAATTGATGAAAAAAAAAGAACCAATAGGTGACGTAGCGTCTCTTTCAAATTAAAGTGAATAGAAAAATGCCGCATAATAGAACACGTATGCATGCTATTTCCGCTCAAAAGAAAAAAAGAAAGATGGTTGATTAGGAGTGTGATATTATGTGTAATATTTAGTAGTAGACATGATGGAATAAAACTTTGGCACTACATCCATCCTCAAGATAACTAATATGCCTAGTTATAAATGTTGTTTTTTTTTTTTTTTTCTCACCTACCACATTGTAATTGATATGGTTGATTGTTCTAAATAAATCTTTCTTGTGGGTTCTACATTTTTAGGAGGGAATGGATGTTTCACGTTTTGAAAATTGATAGTGAGTATGGTTTACTAGCTCATCACATGATGTTTTTTCTTCTTTTTACTAGTTACATTATATAATTTAAATTTAAGAATGGGGTCTAGACTTAATCAATCCTATTGAAAAATCAATATTCACACTATTATATTATAGTAGTTTAACTGTAATGAATGATCAACTTAATTATATTTTTTGATAATTTTGCAAGTATTAGTCTTTTAGGCGATTTAAAGTAAAATATGTGATTTAAATGTGTATTAATTACCATTTTTGGCATGGTTGGACAGAAATTGGGTAGACAGATAATTAGGCTTTTGGCAAGTGGAAGTTCGGGCATGATATGCCAAAATCGGATATGATATGATTAGCTAATGGCTTCCCATGCCTGAAATCAACGTGGCTAAACTTGTTCGCATGTTACAGGGGGTTTCGAAATTTAGAGGAATTAAAAAGCATTTCAAGTGAAATTTCTTGAACGTGGAAGTTATTTTTCTAACCATACCATATTATTGAAATACAACATGATTAAAGTATAAATGAAAATACAACATGGAAGCCATCTTAGATTCAAAATGATGAATTCAAAATTTCCGTTTGGTTGCACGTTATGCATATGAGGAAATCCCAAATTTGTCATGTCCTCAAATTGGTGGCTTGTCCGACGATTTCCTTCATCTTCATCATCCTCATTAAAACGTTCAAGATGAAGGGCTTGAGCATTCAAAGTCCCATGCCATGGAAAAATAAAATAAAATAAAGAAATAAAATAAGAAAAGAAAAGAACGTGGAAAGATTGAGAACTGGGAACATTAGATCAATTAGACGATGGAGACAACTTCCAGAATAAAATCGAAGCATAAAGTAATTTTCAAATTAATTCTTCTATAATTTTCAGTTTTCATGGCACATATGAATATGCTCCAACAAATTAGGAAAAAAAAAAAAAAGATAGGCTAAATAATTAAGATTGCATGTTTCTTTTTTTTTTTTTTTTTCTCCTCCTAGAGTAATAAGTTCCATTTCAATACCATGTTATAATTGGTCAAAAAAGGGCATTTTTACTAAAAGATGACCCTAATATTGCAATCGTATGGTAATAGAGGTATCAAACGGTTTTTTTTAGGGGGACAAAAAAGGTATCAAACTTTACTAAAATAAAACATAGGTTCCAAGAAAATGAAATTGCTTTTTCTTTCCTCTATTGAAAATATATTTTGACTTTCAGGATGTCTAGGATGGCGGACATAAATCAAAAGATAAAAAATGACAGCTAAGTTACTGTGGGGGAGTGAGGCCGAAAAAGTGGAGCTATTGTGCTATTGGGAAGTTTCGGATGGGAGAGAGGGAGAGAGGCTAAGAGAGAGAAGAAAGTGGAGGTCGGGGGATGGGCACACGAAGCAGTGGTTTTAGAAAGTGAAGGAAGTAATAATATATTTATAATTCTAAAAAGTTATTTTAAGTATTGACTTTTTTATTTAAATTTCAATTAGATAAGTTAATAGCAAATTTTAAAAGAGGCGGTTACATATGTCTCTTTGGATTTTAATGATATAGATAATATATTAATTTTTCTATATCTATTTTTGAAAAAAAAAAGTTAGAAGAAAAGGAAACTTATACGGAAAATAATAGTTTTTTCATTTTCATTAATTTTAAATTCATTATCTTGATTGTCAAAAAAAAAAAAAATTGCATTATAAATTTATATCCTACGCACTACAAAAGTATCCTGCCAGATAGAGGAAAATTACTTTTTTGGCAATAAAAATCACTTTGCATAAACAATAAATCATGACCATCAATATTATCTAGTGTGTCAGCTATGGCTACGATAGGAATGCAGGTCTAGATACATGCTTTATAAACCGAACTTAGAACCAGTCCCTTGTAAAATCTACACATTTTAAGATACTCAAGAGAACTTATAAGGTTTTTGCATTTTTTAATTCTTTTATTCTTTGATTTGCATAAAATGATGATTTTCATAGTACATCATTTTTAAAGTTACATGTCAACACATAATCCATAATAAATTGAAACGAAAATGCAAAATAATAATAAACTTTTATCATAATAAGTGTTGAACTAGCAATAATTTATAATTGATACCTACACTCATGCAAGGGCTGGTTTCGAACTATGAATAAGCTTAGAGTGCCGACGAATCAGCTCGGCACTAAAATAGCTCAGCTTGAGCTCCTCGAACTATTGGGTCTTAAGCGCACAAACGGTTTAAGAGGGCAAAACTGTCTGAATTAGCAGATCTTAAACCATTTGGCCAGCCTGCTATTAAACCGGTGGATCGACCAAATCAGTTCATCCCCTAAAAAAAAAATAAAAGAAAGAGAGAGGTAGAGAACGGAGGCCGTTAAGTTGAAAAAAAATAATTAGATAATATTCATTAGATCATGGTATGTTAAAGCTACCTTTTTTTTTGTAATAGTAAAGGATAATATTTTAAAAATAATATCATTAAATTAATGATATATGACTAATGATAAGTTAATTATGTGTTAAGGATAGATTGAAAATTCAATTTAAGTTAATATATATCCTTTTTGTAAAACTTGTTAAATATTAAGGACTTGAATATGAGAAAAAGATAAAATTTGAAGGAAAAAAATAAAAAGTTGGAATCACATTAAGTTAGAAGTTAATCAAAAATTAAAAATTATTAATAAATTAGTATACTTAAAAAAATTAAGAGAAAGGAGATAACGTTATTAGAAATTATTAATGCATTTAAAAAAAAGAAATTAATAAAATTAATAAAAAATTAAATATAAAAAAAAATAGATCAAGGGCTCCCCTCCCCCCCCCCTTAGCGAGCCAATTACGGTTTAGCCATAACAGAGTTTGTGAACCGACAGTTTCAGACTAGTTAAAGGCTGATTTGGCTTGTTAGTCAGGTCTACTAATACTAACTTAAAATAACAAATCTTGATTATTTTGTCAATTTCAATTATATGTTTTTTTGGCCAAAAAATATGTTTATCATTGATATCTTGAATGTCAGGTAGAAAGGACAAAAAAAAAAAAAAAAACAAATCCCATAAACTCTAGAACGATATATGATAAAGGTTCCAAAGATATGTTCTAAAATTGATACATAGAGTAGCCCTCCTTACTTTACCATATAAGAGAANATTATATATTATTTATATATTTTTTTAATTTGCTATATTGGTACGATCCTAAATCAAATTATCATGGTTAAATCATTTAGACTTTTAAAACTCCACGACTCAACTGCCCGTTGAATGGCCTAACGGACTTATTTACAATTTAGAACCAGTTGCGTGGAAATCGAACTCTGGACGTGAAAAACAAAATACAAGATGATTAACTGATACACCAACCTCATGTTAATTGCTTATATAATGATATTAAAGTAGAGTTTTTAAAATTTGCTTTTCAAGAGTTGATTTTAAATTTATTCTTCAAATTGGTTTTCAAAAACCGAATTTATATACAGTATTTTTAAGATTATTTTTTAGAGTGCGCTATTTTTAAAAGCCGCAATGTTATTTCTCTTTTTCCACCTGAGTTTATTCAGCCCGATTACCTCTTGTTCTACTGCAATCCAGTGCACGCAGACCTAGGCTACTGCTAGATATTGGTAACTCCGAGGATTTGGAAGTAGCCCATGGTTTGGCTCTAATCAACAGAAACCGTCCAACTTGTTTTGGTCAAAACAATAGCACCGGGTTGAAGTCAGGTGAATCTCGTTTAATGCATGCACGTAAGTCGACAGGTACTTAGTTATAAATTTAAAAAGAAAATTCAAGGTTTTATGGATAAAATAATACAACTTGCATTAGAGCTATAAATGAGTCAAAAATTATTCAAGTTTAAGTAATTTCCTAACAGCTCAACTTATTTTAAGCTTGATTCAACTTAAATTCGATTAATAAATAAACTGAACTCAAACTCTAAATTTAAGCTCACAAATAAAGTTATTTAGGCTTATAAACAACCTTGTAAACTTTATAAATATTATAAATATTATATACTATATATTATTAGAATCCAAAGGTTAATAACTATACAATATATCTAAGTGCATAATATATTGTAGGATAATATATGATTATTGTTCACTATTCATTAATCTATTTTTTTATTTTATATACTTAAAACTCTTCAGTTGACTCACTTTAGGCTTGGCTCAACTTGAACTTGAGTTTAATTATTTAAGCTTGATTAATAAACAAGTCAAGCTTAGTCAAGCTTGAACTCAAGATAAAGCTCGTTTATTTAAATAAACCAAGTTAAGCTCAAGTCAAAATTATAAGGTCGATAAAAAGCTCGGCTCAAGTTCAAGCTTGAAATTGAGCTTGATAATTTTTAAACAAATCAAGTTTGATCCTATAGCAACTCGGCTTGGTTCGATTCATTTGCAACCTTATTTGCGATACAAGATTTAAACTCAGCATGTAAATAAGATATCACAAATTACAAAGTAATAAGGATCGGAATTTACTAAAATATAACAACTTTAACCACATGATGTCAATATGTGGATAAAATAAAAAGTTCTACAATACGTGCTCAACGCACATAATTGGTTTGGCTTGACTTGACCAAACCAAGCTTCTATGTTTATTAGAGTCATTTGAAGTTAGGTAAGTCTCAATCAATGCAAGCACGTAATCGAATAGATAAGTGGTTGAAAAATGAAAATTTATGGATAAAATATTATAAAGGGAACTAAATTTGATCTATGTGTTAAGAAATTAGAATTCATATTATTAAGATATAATGGTATTGACCACGTATGATTGATCCGCTTTCGATTGGAACATGTGGATAAAATAAAGATCTATTATCATCATTCTGCTGTGTGTACTCAATACATATATAGCTGGTTGGCTCGACTTGACCAAGTTTCTTTGTTTATTGGAGTCATTTGTTCAAGTAATTGTGAGTCCTTCTAAACAATGTGTTATTAATATTCAAAATTGGAATGCGAGAACAGATACACATAAAACGTCACCTAATGCTTTATACTCGATCAAAATCTTGGACGGCTGGTTCATGGTTTAGGTAGAGCAATTTGGCATATACATAATGTACTATAGTCTAATATAATACAAGTGTTTAAGATAATGGAGACGGAGCTATTTAACACGAAATGTGAAATGAAATATGACTTGACTATCCATAAAATGATCATAATCAAGAGGCAAGTTCAATTTGATATCTTGGTTTTATTATTGCATGCAAGTAAAATATAGAGAAATTAATTGCAACTTAACTTCCCAACATTGATCCAGGTATTAAAGAATGACGTGAAGTCAATCAAGAACAAATTGGGTTTACAGAAGGACAACATTTGCTGAAAATTTGCAATAAATTGCTAATGATGAAAGAGTGGTCCAAACAACTACGAAGTGATTCGTTTGCTGCGTTGTTAATTAACTAAGCAGTAGTGAGGGGACGGTATGGAGTTGCGTCAGCTGTAGATCTAGACTAGGCTAAGGGAAGCGATCCGAACCGCTTCTAAAGATGTTTAGAAAATTTGATGGCACACAAGCTCCAGGCATAAAAGGAGTTGCAGATTTCGCATTTTACTTATTTGTATTATTCGTAAACTATCATAAATTATTTGTTTACCCTAATAACGGACTTTACATGTATTCGCTGACAATTAGATCCTTTTTCACATTAAATAACATTCTCATTGATTGAGAGGAATTCTCATTCGTAATCTAGTTCTCATCAATCAAGTTTACTTAATAATGGCAAACACGATTATTAAATTATTGCCAGACATGCTGGTAATCCCATAATCACTTGTTTGTGATTGTAAGTTGTATTTATCATATAAAGTCAATTTCTTAGTTGATACATTGGTTGCTCTATGATTGATAAACATTTATATCCCTTAGATTTGTGGTAAGTTATTGTATTTGTTTCTCTAGAAACTTTTAGATTGTTCATGGCTATTACTGTGATTGGTTGTGTTGTTGGTGAGTGTGGTGTGCGCTATGTGGATGGCGTTTGGTTTGAATTGAGTAGGATTGTAATTGGTTGGTATGTGACATGTGGTGCATATTGTCTTAAAGTACTGGTCATTTGGGTTTGCTATTCTTGCTAATATTTGTGTAGCCGTTGTGTTTCTTCTAGTTATTGCTACTATTGGCTTATGAGATGTGGGGAAATATTATTAATGATCTTAGTATTAGGGGACATATAGGAGTTCCAGTAGATGAACTGGAGATGAAAGTAGGTGTTTAGACAAGTTGGCATGAGAAATGCATTAGCTTGCTACTCTGTATGTTTCCATGTCACCCAAGAACATGTTAGAGAGAGATGTCAACTGCTCCTAAAACGTGGCTTGTGGTAGAAATAGGAGTGAGTTAGATGAGTTAAAGGAGTTTAAGCATGATAATTTTGGGATCAATCAAGTTGATTTTAAGAATCATGTAATTATGGGAATAGGATAGTTCCCTATAAGAGAATAGTTCCCTAGAAAAGTATATTGAATGAGCTATGTAAGTTGAGAAGATTTTTATGTGTTATAACTATGATGAATGTTTCAAAGTGCACTTGGTTGCCTTAGAGTTCATGTAGTTTATGGTGGGAGAACTTGAAAGTTAAGAGGAAAAGAAATGGGAAAAGGATGTGTGAACACTAAACATGGTAGCTAATGAAATGTTTGTGCAAAAGCTGTTTACACCAAATTATTACAAACAAGGAATGTTCATCATATCAAAAAAATTGAACCAAGGTAGCTTAAGTGCAAAGGACTGTATCAAAGAATTTCAAATACTAATGATCAACTGCAAAGTGACAAAGTTGAAAGAACAAATTATTACAAGGTTGCTCACATGGCTAAAGCACAAGACCGCTAATGTTGTGAGTTGTAGTCTTATGAGACTTTAGATGATATAATTCAATATGCCATGGGATTGGAAGCATCGAGCTAAGACAAACACAATATGGAAGCCATGTAAGCTATCCTAAACCATAAGGTTGACTATTCCACATGGGACCATGGTCGACTGAACTTATAATCGATTCCATGATTATCTTAGGTTGACCAGCCTTTTATGGGCTCGACGATCAAACTTCTCCTACATTTCATTTTTTTCTTTTAGTCATTTTTATTTTAATTGTTTAGTATTTATTCAAGGATTTTATGTATTTTTTTATCATTTAGTTATTTTTTGTGTTTTGAGTTTTTTTTTTTTTTTGTATTTCTTTTTAGTTGTTTATTATTTATCACATCTCTTTTATCCTTTTGTTATTAGAGTTTTCTTTGATCTATATATAGGTTGACTTTTATTTATAATAAATAGTGTCGGTTCCATATAAAATATTAATAGGAGGTGAATTGATATCTTTAAAAATTAAAAAAAAAAAAACTTTCTTGATATAAAGCAAGATTATCTCTCTTAATAACTTAAATTGGTGAATAGTGGTACTTTAATAATTCAATACAACTAACACAATTAAATGGCACAAATTAAAAGAGATAAAAAGAAAAATATCAAGCTTAGGATTTATAGAGTTTAGACTTTTTGCCTACTACTCTTTTTTAACTCTACTGCTAGGAATCCGATCTACTTCATCAATACCATTTCGCTTGGTCCAATATAACAAAATCACAGGAAGTTTACAAGAATTTGCTACATTTGAACTTTGTAACACTTTACTCTACTTATCTAGGCTCTTTTTACAATCTAAGCTAATTATAGATCTATAGAGTATAATCTAACTTTTCTTAACACTTGAATAACAAACAAAGTTTAAAAATTTTAAGTGAGAATAACAATACAAATCTCAAATAATTTCACACGAAAAAAGAAATGATGATTGATAAATATTGCTTTGGTTCAACTTTCTAAAGAAGTCTCTAAGAATCATTCTGTGCTCTTTCAAATAGTTGAAATTGATTACGATCAAGGTATAACAAATGTATTTTTCTTGTTTTCTTTCTCAGAAACGTACTTAACACTTTTAATCCTTTCTCCTTTTATACTAGAGTCTTTCAACAACTAATTTGTTGAAGATTATCTTCACTTCATATTTATCCATATTTAATGTTAAAGATAATCCATAGATATTTTTAGAAAAAATCTTAGAATTCTGAATTTTTAAATCAAATCTTCTAACCTTGTTTCGGTCACATATACTTTGATTAGTAATTTGTAGATAAGCTTCAAATTTGAACTTGAAAATCCTATAAAATCCAAAATTAACCTTATCCTTATCAATTCTTGTATATTTCTTGATTTATCTAAAATAAATAAATTCTCTCAAAAATAATCCTCATGAATTTTAATTCCGATTTAAGTGAAATGGGATTACATGTATTTCCCTAATACACTCAATCTAGTGGAGCTAGGTCTTATTCACTTTGAATATGATATTATGATAATTTTCAACGTTACTTTTTCCATATCAACTATCTAAATAACCTTCTAAAGAGTATCGGTTTACTTATATTCAAAGTCTTTGAATAATTTTTTAAAATACTTATATTAACTCTTCTTATAAAAGCTTTTGAAATATTTTTAAAAAATTTTCAACTTATCTCTTTTTCAATCAATTCAAACCTTCTAAATAAGTTTCTAAAAATGACTCAATTTGCAATTTTAATCTTTTTAAAGAACTGTCTGAATGCTTGCACACTTGTCAGTTCATTATCGTTCTTCTATATTTGTTATCGGTAAAATTTATGAGAGATATCTAATAATCTCTCCCTTTTTTTATGATAGTAAAAACACTTATAAATCCAAAAACATAAAGCAAACTGAAACGATATCCAATAAACAACAAAGAGGAAATATTATTTAAAAAAGAAACCAATGAAAGTACTATTAAAAGGATGAGCTTCTTCATCAAGATTAGGTTCAATAACTGTTTCTTCGACCTAAACTTTGAATAAGTCCTTCATGCCTATAAGCTTATCCTTGATTAGCTTTCCAAGAACTTTCTTGATTCCCTCAAAGATTTGTTCAACAAAAACAAAACTTTCACCTTGTTTGGAGGGAATAGATTGCAACTCAGTATTCTCTAAATCACTATCTAAAAGTGACCGAGTTACTTTTCTAAATTTTATCTCACTAGTCCTCTTTACTAATTTCCCTTTCTTCCTTTGTTTTTCCTTAGTAGGTTCCTTTAATCTTTTTCTTTTCTTTCCATCATCCTTTTCTTCAACAATTATCACCCTTTTTCCAATATTAGAACGGTGAACATAAATTCCTCCATTCTGAAAAAGTCAAAGTTTATTACTCACATAAATTCCCATTTGTTTAAAAATTTTCTGTCCTAACTTAGTAGGATAGTAAGAACAAGTTGCTTCTATTGGAATTTTCAATTTCTTGAATTTGAAAAGAGTTATTAACAAACTTTGATATGGCCTAACATCCAAGTGTTTCCATACGGACCTCATGATCAATTTCACTATATCCACCTTTCTTTTGCCTAACATTGCTAAAACAACTAGTGCATCATCTCTTGTTACGAATGTTGCATTACCCCTTCTAAGAAGCATAAATGTATTGACAAACTTATGTAGGATCCTAACTAACAACTCAAACTTTGTGCTAAAAGTATCTTTGCCTACACCCAATTCAATTCCATCATTTAACTCAATAAATACATTATCCTTAGTCATTTGTATCAAGTTTTCATCTTTTGGAATTTCCTTAATGTCGAAGCACAACAGGATATCTTTTTTTGTGATTTCAATCTTTTGATTCAACACTACAGGTTTCCAAACTTCTTAATTCTTGTCATCTAAATTTCTATAAAATTCATCCACAAGTTCTCCATACATAACTCCTCTCATATTTGCTAAGTTATTCAACCCTAACACATCTACAGACCCCTTCCAATAAAAACCATTCTAATCAAAGAAATCTAAATCCAAATAAAAAGATTCTTTGATGGATAGATTTTTACCTTTTACACTGTAAATTTTCTTTGGTTTGTTCCTTTGTCTGGATGGAGGTTTTGTGATCATGGTTTTCTAAGATTTCTGCATAGTTTTAGAAGCTTTTGAAGTTTTCTTCAAAAGGGTGAAGTCTTTATCTTTCGTGGAGTCTTCTTAGGTTTTGGTACAGGGGGTTGTTCAGGAGGATCCTTTTCCATTCTAGATTTTTCTTCAAATGGCTTATCTAAAGAATCGGAATCCTCAGATTCAACAACTTCTTCGGATGAAGAAGATGAGCTGGGCTTTTGCACATCTTGAGCAGTTTTCTGAGTAACTTCTTAAATGGGTTTAAAATGTTGATCAAAACCTTTCTTTTGGTTTACTTCCAAGATAGGTTCTTGCAATGGTTCATCATGTAGTTCTAGGGTTTGGGTTTTCTCAGGTGATTCTCGTCATGCCTCAAAATGGTAGAGTCATAGCAATCTCATCGTGCAAACCATTCTAAGATAAATGCTGACTATACAGCCGCTATTTCAAACTTGATTAACACAAGGCGTTTATGATTAACCCGCTTTGAAGTAAACAGGTCATAAATTAAATAAGTTATTTACTTAAGAAAGTATGGAAATATATACATATATTAAGATTCAAGTGTTACAAATAATATTTATAGGGTTTTATTGTCCTATACTTCTTAAGTAATACATTATTTGAAAATGAAATATTCTAAATAAAAGCTAAGACCTTAAAGGTATATATGTGCTTTAGATGTATTTCCTCACTCTCATAGGATCCAACAGTTACTAGTTTCGAGGTAATTGAAATCCGCTTCCTAGCTAACACCTACAACAAAAGCTATAGAAACGTGAGCAACCATAGCTTAGTAAGTTAGGGTGAAGACTTAAACCATACAACAAACACAAACAGGGTTATCAATCAAATCATTTGATGCAATGCATGTTTAAACAAATGCCATCGTATGACGTTATCCGGCTCGTCGTGAGATTAGAGAAACTACACCCATCTTAATTCGGGTTGAGGAGTTTCGGTTAATGCAACAGCTCACGACCAAACTTAGACTTATGCAATGGAGACATCGCTCCTCTCGCAATTACCTTCGAACCATTGACTTTACCCTTGCTGAGACCTCATCTCCTGTCACTTAATTCAACTAAGGATGACGAAGGGACCAATTATATCATCCAGCGTTATCCCTTTCAAAGGAGTCGGTATATGGCCGAAGAATCCTAATGCTCCTCTATTGAGTTGCTATGCATGTTCGATTTACGATTACAAGTCATATATTTGATTAGATTCAGTTTAGGATGATTAATCGTTCCATATAAATTATACAAATACAAGTTAGATAGCAATTCAACATCAAATCGGCAACTTAAAACAAGCACATGCATATAACAAACCATCTAATAAGCATAATCAAGTACAATTCAAGCCTCAGAGTACTATAAATGAGTACTCCAAAATACGGTGAAGTATTAAACTCAACTTACCTCGACTCCCCACTTGCTTACTCGAGGTGGGACTCACTCAGTACATCACCAATAATCCCTATAATACCAACGTTGTTTCAGTTTTCATATATTTGTTATAGATTAGTTTTTATCATATAACACTTATTGTTACCTTTGGTTTAGGGTTTAATATGTTCAATTATCTAGATCTCAAATTTTTACAATTATTCTGGGTTTAAGGCTAGATTCGAGTTTAGTTTCCGTATTAATTTCGAAATTAGGTTCTAGTTCAATTTATATATACAGTTTTATACACAAATCCTAGAAACTTGTTTCAACCTATAATGTGAAATTAATCACATTATTTTTGGGTATCCTCAATATTGTATTTGGTCTCTAACCAATATTCCAATCCGTACAGTACATCCTAATCCTAATTTAATTACCAAATTTATTTTCAATGTGAAAAAATCTTACATTTTTCATATAATTACCCTAATTTAAGTTGCCACTAGATTTTATATATATTCCTATTATTAGTATAATATCAATTTTTATTCTAATATTTTCTATTTATTATATTTTCAATATTTTCATAGTATGTATTATTACCTATTATGTACATAATATACGTATAATATTTCTATTACTCCAAATATCATTCCCCAATATCAATTAACATCTTAAATATATATAAATTCGTCATAAATCAGATTTTACTCCTAATTTTCAAAATTAACATAAAATACATCATTTTTTACCTATTACTTATATACTACATAATACCCTAATAATTATATTTAACACTCTAAATACTACAAGTATCATATTTTATCAGATTTGAACATCCTAAAACATATAATTATGCCTTAAATTAGTAATGACTCATTTAATTACTTAATTAACCCCAAATTACCCATTTTATACATCATTTTGAGGCTAAAAATTTCTTAAAAGTTTTGAAAATTAATTTTAGAAAAATGGCTTTATAGTGTTATTTTATATTATCGTAGTAGTTTACAAAAAAATTTTGAGCTCCAAACTCCTAAGTCTATTTATTTCTAATTCTAAGCATGTTCGGTTTTGTTTAATTTTGTAAACACCTTATATTTACAGACATGATTAAACTTAATCGCTATTTTTCTCTAAATCTACGTACAATAAAATATCAGAATAACAAATTTCATAATTTTCTGAGTAGAATTAATAATTTTAATAAATTTTGCAAAATCAGATAAAATTTGGGACTCACCTAGCTCTTGAGCTTTCGACCACTAACATCGATTCAGGGTGTGTCAGTCGATCCAGGCGGTCCAATTGGAGTGGGTTGGTGGTGGCTGTTCGGTTCTAGGTAGTGGTTATGTGTAGGTTTGGTTTGGTTTACTAGCTTCTACTACATAGATTTAGGAAAATTTTTTGTAAACCTTAATTCCTCTTCTTGTTTTGACCTTCTCTAATTTTTCTACCTTCCTCACTGTCCAAATGAGCTTCTGCAATTTTCTTGCTATTTATAGATGTATAAAGCAAATTCTATGCATTAAATTAGATAAGACAATAGCTTATCCTCTTCCATTTTGCTTTTTTTGTTGTATTAATTTAATTGGTTGCTTTTATTCATTCAATTTCAAATTGCCACACCTCACTTCTAGAAATTTCCATATTTTCCATAATTTTCTTGATTTTTCCTTAATTAATTATGAATTTTTTTAATTAATTAACCTTATTTTAGCTTATTTCGCGTATTTAAGTAATTATGCATATTTCTATTTATAAGTAAATACATATATGGTATAAATAAATACTTCTAAATATTATTTAAGTTATTTTATGATTTTTAGTGTGTATATAATTTATTTCTAGTGATTTGTTAGTTATCGGAATGTATTTTACGCATTTTTCGATAAATAACGAGTAATATACTTAAAATTTGGAAATTTTATATTCTCTTATATTATTACTAATTTCTTAAATTCGAACTTACGAGATCGCTTTTACTAATATTCCTAGCTTTTTCGTAGAATTTAGGCTGCATCGAACAGTTTACTCGATTACTCTAAATTCTACGAATCAAACTTCAAGTAACTGATTGCAGGGTTTACAATTCTTAATGTGATTCAATGGATGGATTGGTTTTTGAATCTGTAGGGTTGGTGATGTTGGTCTCTTGTTCAATAAGGACAATAGGGTTTTTAAGATTGTTTTAGATTTTGGATTCGGTTCTTTTGGCAACAATGCGGATTTATTTTCTGGAAGCCATGATTTTTTTGAGAGAGAAAGTGCGAGAGAGGAGGTTAAGAGTTTGAAGAAGTGAGAACAAGAGTTTTATATGTTGGAAAATAACAACAAAATCTATTGGTCCTTATCCTGCATGCTTGTGGGCAAATAAATTGGACCCAATTTATAAGATAATTTAGGACTTACTAAGCTATTTTTAAGACCCACTATTTATACTTTTCACATGCTAAACACACAAGCAAGTAAAAGAGAAAATATTTGGACTATGAAGCTTAAAAGAAAAAAAAAGATTTACACACACCAATTTTTAAACTTAAGGGGGAATAATTAAATATTCTTCATGCTAACAAATAAGATTACATACACCAATTTCATTACGAATAAATTCAAATCTTAATTTATATAAAGGTTTTGTAATATATCCACAAATTAATATTCAGTTGGAGCAAAATCAATATTTACATCATTATTTGCAACATAATCACAAATGAAATGGTGTCTTATTTCTATGCCTTTTGACCTTGATTGATGAACTGGATTTTTTGTCAAATTTATAGCACCGGTGTTATCATATTTTATGGGTATATTTTTATAATTTATTTCATAATCATCTAACTGTTACTTTGACCAAAGTATTTAAGCACAACAATTCCCAATTAACACATATTCAGCTCCTGCAGTTGAAAGTGTAATAGAGTTTTGTTTCTTGGAAGATCAAGAGTTTAGTTTATCCCTTAAGAACTGGCAAGTACTTGTAGTACTCTTCCTATTCACTTTATAACTTGCATAATCTGAATATCCTATGAGATTAAAATTTTGACTCTAAGAATACTAAATTCCTAATTTTGTAGTGCTTTTTATATATTTAAAAATCTTTTTAACTGCAACTAAGTGAGTTTTTGTTAGTGAACTTTGAAATCTAGCACACACACAAGTACTGAATAAAATATCAAGGCGTGAAGCTTTTAAATACAGTAGAAATCCAATTAAGCGTCACTATAATTTTTCATTTACCATTACCTTTTATATCAAGCTTTGTTAAGATACTCATAGGAATTGAAGAATCCTTAGTATTTTTAAAACCAAATTTCTTTAGAATCCGTCTAGTATACTTCTCTTAGTGAATAAATATTTCATTCTCTGATTGTTTAATTTGTAATCCTAAGAAAAAGTTTAATTCTCCCATGAATGACATCTCAAATTCGATCTGCATCAAACTTTAAAACTCTTGACAATATTTTTCATTAGTTGCACCAAAAATAATGTCATCAATATAAATCTATGCAATTAATATATCTTTTCCATGATGTTTCATGAATAGTGTGGTGTCTATTTTTCTCCTTTAAAAGTTATTTTTAATTAAAAATTGACTTAATTTTTTGTACCAAGCACAAGGAGACTGTTTGAGTCCATACAGTACCTTTTTCAACTTATACACATGATCTAATTTGAAGGGATTTTCAAATCCAAAGTGTTGCTCAACATACACTTCTCTTTTTATAAAGCTATTTATAAAAGCACTTTTTACATCCATTTGATATGATTTAAAATTTTTCAAAGCAAATGCAAGTAATAATCCTATAGCTTCTAACTTAGCTACATAGGCATAAGTTTCATCATAGTCTATTCCTTCTTTTTGATAATGATCTTTAGCAACCAAACGATTTTTGCTTCTTACTATTTTTCCTTTTTCATCCAATTTATTCTTGAAAACTCATTTAGTGCTTATGATTGACTTATCCTTAGGTCTTGGAACTAGATTTCATACTTGATTTCCCTGGAATTGACCAGGTTCCTCTTCCATTGCTAAGATCTAATTATTATCATTTAAAGCTTCATCAACTAAGTGAGTTTCAATTTCAAATATTAGAGCAAAATGATTTTCAAAGTTTTGAAAACTTGATCTTATTCTTATTCTAGATCTAACATTACCAATCGCAAAGTTCGAAAGGATGATCAATTCTAAATTTAAGAGATGACAGTGGTGTATGAAAATGTTTAGAACCTTCTAACTTACCTTATGGACATGTTTCAATAAACTTAATATTAGTTTTTGAAGAATCTTCTGATCTTAATTCCATTTTGGACACATCAAGCATTCTAGAAGTTTCTGATGTTCCATTTGAAGAAGGTTCTAACTTACCTTTTAAATCAAGTCATATAGGATTCTTTTTATTCGAGGCATTTGGAGATTTATCATCTAATTCTTAATTGTTTATTTTTTCAATAAACTTGTCATTTATTGATTCCTCTACTACTTTTGTGTCTTTATTGTATACTTAATATACCCTTGAGTTTAGAGAGTAGCCCAAAAAGATGGCTTCATCAACTCTCTCTTAAAACTTTCTCAATACCTTTTATGTTTTCTTCACAAAACACTTACAACCAAATGTATGAAAATATAACACAGTAGGTTTTCTACCTTTGTAAATCTTATAAGTAGTTTTATTTATCAAAGGCTCAACATATTGTAGACACCTCATTTTTACTATTTTTATTTTAGTATTTTCATTAAGTCAGGTTTTAAAAATAAAAAATTAAAAAATAATTTTAGAAAAATAAAATTGAAAAAATTAAAAAATAATAATAAAGTATTAAGTCGTATCAAGTTAAGTCGCATTGAATCGAGTTTAGTTAAGTTGCATTGAGTTGAGTCGAGTCGTTTCATTTAGGGTTAAATCGGATAATGATGCACATTCAATTTAACAAATTCTAAGTCGTTAAAAAATCAGGCTTCATTAAAATATTTTTAGTTAAATTCAATATGAAGTGAATTTTTGTGTAATTTATGTTGACTTAAATACACTTAAGATTTATTAGATGAGTTAGTGTACATTTTGGGCTAAATTAAGTTGGAATGAGTCGAGCCCGAAAGATAGAGAGCCTAAATTAATATAGAGTTTCTAAAATCTTTGACGAATCTTCAATAAATCCAAATCGAAGATTATCATATCTTTCGTATCTAGGATTTATTAAGATCAAATATATATCCAAAAAGATTCAAAAGATACGCTCACTAAGCACTTTGTTTCCCTCACTGCTACACTAATCACTCGCACATTGTACACATACATTCACTCACAATCGCTGTTGATCAAACACTCACCCGATCACAGCACTGTCCACTTCACAAGCATTACCTCACGTCTTAACCACTCACAACACACAATATAGCATGTCCTACCATCCCCCCTACACTATCCTATACATCTACACTCACCATGCCACACAAGATAGCATTCGCTTGTACACAATCACAATTTACTCACTAACATACCGGTCACATGCCAACACAATCACACCTGACTTCATTAACACACACATACACAATACGCCACACTATCCCTCACACTGCTTGACACACTTCACGTACTATCCCTCGCACATGACTACACACTAATGCATGCCATATGCCTTTCACTCACCAATCATCGATTACACACATACATCGCACCTATATTACATTGACTTGCACACACACGATCAGTTCATGTCCCTCATACACTTCCTTACAAGTTCACTCACCTGATTACATACACACGTTGACGCATATGAACATGCACTACAGTTCCCTCGTTGATGTACACTTACGCACTATTGCCGTGCACGATTAGCGCTGCCGTACATAAGTAAGACCAGATTCCATACCGAGTATGAAAGCGTACAGGCGATCACGACACGATCAATACGAACACGTCGATCATGCGTGACTCAACCCGTTTAGGTAATAAAAATTATTTTGTTTAATTAATTATTTTGTTTTTTTAGTTAATTAATTATTTTACTAATTTGTTTTCTTTAGTACAGGTTTTTTTATTATTATTATCATACTGTTTTGCAATTTTTTGATTATTTTTATTTTTATTTTTTTAATTTAGTTAAATTGCATTTTTAAAAAAAAAATATTAACCAAAGTTTTTTAAAAAATATTTAGTTAGTTAGGTTTTTTTTAACATAAATTTGCAAAATTAGATCTTCTTAGGTTTTAAAAATAATAATAATAAATTGTTAAATAAACGTAAATTTGGCTTGATTTTCAAATTTAAAAAGAAAAATCCACTTACTAAATCTTTTTCAAATAAAATTATGTTAGTTTGATTCCGATTAGCGGGTATGTAAGTACTTTTAAGACAACCGTATAAAAAATAAAACTTTTTTCCCCTTTTTCTTGAAAATTTGTAATAAAAAATTCATTTTAGTTATATTTTTGCCTATTTATATATATCTTAGTATTTTGAGAAAAATTATAAAAATAAAGCCCATTACTTTTTTTTTATTTTTTATATAGTGATTTAGTCTTAATAGGTTAACCCCCGAACTTAGTTTTTTTAGTTAATTTTCTAAAATCATTTTTTAAAGAAAATTCATAGATCAATGGCCAAATTAGGGTTGAAAACCCTAATTTCGTTTTTTACTGGTTTAATTGGTTGGCGATTCTAATTTTTTTTAATATTTTTTTTCTTGAATTTAATGTCAAGCAATTTATATTAAGTGGGTTGAGTTTAATGTAAGTTAAATTAAGAAAAATCAAAATAAAGCTCAACAAAATTAACGACTCTACTAAAAACGCTAGTAGGTTAGCCATGAAAAATAGAAATTAGTTAATGGGCTTTTATTTTTTTATTTCTTTTTATTTATATACTATAATATAGTTGTACTAACTAGCTTTTAGTGATATAGACCTTAAGAAAAAACCGACCTAATGGGCTCATACTAGGGATTTAGGGGGATTTTATTTATTAATAACCATTTACCTGCTTAGATATGGTCGAACTTGAACCACCTTAAGAACTTAGAATGGGCTGCCATTGTGAAACCCTTAGGTTGACAGGGTCTTTATCGTGGCCTGGCGGTAATAGACAAGCCCACTCAAGTTTCGTTGTAGCCTACTAAGTTTTTCTTTAGAAATTCTTAAAACTATAGAGCTTGAGACTCGTAAACCCCACTCTCCTATATCATTCTTTTTGAAAAAGGGGTAGTCATTTTTTAAATTATAGGAAAAGTCTAATTAATTTGTGGTTGGTTCAGCGTTCTTTTTCAAAAAAAGAGGAAATTAAAAATCAATAGCCCTTATATATAAGTGTTCACGAGCTTCATTTAAAAAAAAAAAATCTCATTTTGGACCCACTTATGTATAAGGGTACTCTTTGATTGTAGGTTCATAACAATTCTTATAATTTATTAATTATCAGCTCCTCTTACGTTACATGTATGTGTAGCATATTGCATTCATTTTTTTTTATATTTGATTTTTTTACACTAATTCTTGTTTCCATGAGATTATTTTTATTTCTTGTGTATTCCTTTTTTACATTATCTCCTTAGGAGTAAAAGGCTACGTACTTTAAAAAATTTTGAAGAAGCTGCAAAATTATTAATATCATATACGACCTTGTTGTAAATTTAATAGTTTCGTTGTAAATAATTGCATCATTTCATATTTTATGCAATATAAATATGGAAAGTCAAGATAATGTCAATCCCGAGCCTACCTATGAGATCCAGTTGGATAAGTACTCTTTCCCTAAGGCTATATTGAAAGATTGGTTGAATCAACTTTTGCCCACCAAGCAAGATTACATTTGCAAGAAGATTAGGCTGATCATATCTCTCATGTGGATCCAGCTTTACTGGACTCTAATTCAAGCCTTTATCGATTATTGGGATCTAGGATCTACAACTTTTAAGTTTGGCCCACATGTGTTGACACTCACTTTAGAAGAATACTCTCAATTACTTAGTGTGCTACCTCTCGAAGCGGGCATAACGGTCCCAAATCTCAAAGCCTAACCCAAGAAAGCCTTCATGACTTTGCTGAGAGTAAAAAAGGCAGCCTTAGCGTCATTCTTATCTTCAAAAGGCTTAAGACTAATAGAATAGTTTTCAAGCCTACATGCTTATTAAAAACATCGTCAAATCTTTTGTGAGGGATATTAATCATGCGCTAAGAAGAGGGTAAACGTCTTTATCGTAGCAGTATTCAGGATAGTGCTATTCCCCTTCAATACGATCAAGTCTATTATAAGATAGCCGAGCTAATAACCCAATTTTTAGCTGGCAAATCCTATATACTGGCATTATTGGGAGAGCAATTTAGGACACTCACTCACTTAAAGAAGCAAGGGCATGAGTACTTCACGACCAACACTACAATCTTTATCCTATGGTTTTTTAGTCACATACAGGGATATGGAGGGAATTTTCTCAGAGCGACTTCAACTAAACATACAAATCTGATTGACAACTTTGCTCATCACCTTAAGGTACTAAAAGAAGCTCAGTTTAAAGGATGAGTATCAATTATAAGCAAGATGTAGCTAGTGGATTTTATGTAGACAACTCAAGCCATCTTAGGGTGAGTCGATTATGCAGGGGTCCCTCTCATTGACATTACAGGTTGTACAAAGTATTTCCTAGCTTGCATCAATGGATAGCTAGGTTTATTTCAACAGATAGCATATAGAGATTCCTTGGAAGATGTTACATTAAATTATCAAGATCCTTATTTACCTACCACTACTTTGATCTAACAACTAACAAAACTTATGAAGCTATGAGAATGGAGGGAAGTCAAGAAGGTAGTCAACGTAAGAACTTTGAGGGGTAAAGTCAAAGAATACCGAGCCACTAATTAATTTATCTAGGATCAGCTTGAGAAGACTAGAAAGATACTGTATGAAACTCCAGATGTATTTAAACATGAGCCAGAGCTAGAATATCTCTCACCTACTGAACAAGCCCATCGAGACACCATACAAGCTAGAGTTGAAGCCCAATTCCAAGAATGCAAAAGAATAATTGAAGAATAAAAAATGGAGAATGGGATGTTGCTGGAAGAAAACCAATTCTTGAGGAGTGAGATTCGAGAAAGGGATGTTACGGTCCGAAGGCTGATGAGAGAAGTCAATGAAGCCTATCTTAACTAGATCAATTGGCTCTTATAGATATATGATTTTATTTTTTTTAGAAATATTAGTTAGTAGTTTTTCTTTTTTTAGTCCATTATATAGGTTCGATTTTATGATTATTAATAAATTTGCAACTTCATTAAATGAAAACCTTTATTGATTGTGTAGTTTGCTCATTTTTTTGCTTACCTTTTAAACAAAAAGAAAATAAAATAAAAAATGACAAAATAATAAAAAAACAAAACAAAAACAATAAAAATTTTAGTTCAAAAAAATGGCTAAACTCAGATTTTCGTTAGAATTTTGAAGATAGTGCTCAAGCAAGCAGACTCAGTTAGAAGCCCAATATTCACTCGTTCCAAAGTAAAAATGTTAACTTAAGGTAGTGAAAACGTCAGTCAAACCAAGCTTAACTCAAGAGTTGTAAACTTGGAAGAAAACATGAATAAGATGGCCGAACAAATTCGGACTATTGGAATTCTCAATGATCGGTAAGCATCTCAAGTTAACCTGGATCGAAATGTAGAAACGACCTCTCCCCCTGAATTGGAAAATGTAGAATTAGTCCCCAATGCAAAGACATAGAGGAAGGAGATCAAGGAAAAATGTCGAGAGATGGAAAGGAAGTTTATGTAAAAGTTAATCGAGAAGATGAAAACCCTAGAAATGGTTAATGGGCTTGAGCAAATGAGAATGTTCAATTTGCCAACGTATAAAGATGATGATTTCCTAGAAAAGTTTAAAATTTTAGAATTTGAGAAGTACGATGGGACCAGCTACCCAAAGCTCCACACTAAGCTGCACATTATAAAGATGGGAAAATACATGAAGTACGATAAGGTGATGACCTAAACTTTTCAAGATAGTTTGACTGGGTTCACCTTAACTTGGTTTGCCCAACTGGACTCGAACGAGATCGATACATGAGATAAGTTAGCTCGAGCTTTCCACAACCAACACAAGTTTAATATTGAGGTAGCCCCATCCATGTAGGATTTAAATAATTTGCAAAAGAAGGCTAACGAAAACTTTAAGGAGTATACTTAGAGATGGAGGGGCATGGCAGTTAGGGTGACTCTACCCTTAATAAAAAAGGATCTGACTTTTGCCTTTATCAATACTCTCAGAAGCT
Source organism: Lumnitzera littorea (assembly GCA_024138015.1). Taxonomy (NCBI): domain Eukaryota; kingdom Viridiplantae; phylum Streptophyta; class Magnoliopsida; order Myrtales; family Combretaceae; genus Lumnitzera; species Lumnitzera littorea. The sequence goes on along the minus strand of JAMXBB010000001.1, from coordinate 148,254,849 downwards.
CATACTACTAACATCTAATAGGTCACCTCGCCTCTAACTTTGCAAAGATTGTGGCCTTAGGATGCCAAATTAAGAAAGCTATCGCTATTAGAAGGCTTCCTAATCCTGAAGTAGTTGAGAAGAAGACACCTCCTATGAGATTTTCCAACAAAGCCAAAGAAACTACTGTAAGCGTTTGCAATACTGGTAACCTTATCAAACATACAACCTTGATAGTAATGGCAAGAGGATCTAATCCCCCACCGACTCCAAATCAAATTAACCACCCACAAATGAGACAATTTACTCAAATCCCTATTCCTCTAAGCTAAGTTCTTGTATGACTAAGGAAAGAGAATCTCTTAACATTTGAAATACCAAAGGAGGGGTAGAGACTGAGAGACTACAACACAGAGCTCTATTGCGATTACCATTTAAGTCAAGTAAGGCATTCTACAAACCAGTTTTGGAGACTCAGACATAAGATCTAGGATCTTATTGATGCTAAGTTGGTGCAATTGGACTTCATTCAGACTCCTACTCCCAATGTAGGTAATAATCCTCTATCGAATCATGGACGCTTAATTAATGTGATCATCACTAAGGTGTTTGAACCAAAAATTGATCTAAATAATCTTCCTATCACTATTGATGAGATAGCTTGGAATATAAGGTAGGCTGAATACTTGCAAAATATGAATGTTAAAGATAGAGCTTGGATTAGATCGACAAAATATCAATTGCTGAAGGATGGAAAGATAAAGAAAGCTGACATTATGGCTATGACGATTCTAAAACCACAAAAGAGATGTACTCAGAAGGAGCTTAGAGAAAGGTATGAAGTCGGAGATCCAATGATCGAAGCCTTGGGAGAGCTGTCAGGAAAGTTTGAGTACTTAGTTGATTATACTAGTTCACTCGCAACATATGTTGATGAACTACCCACTGGATGGGGTCCCGAATTTGAAGAGGAAGACAAGCTTATTGTAAAAGCTAAGAAGACAGCTAAGATTATAAGAATGATTGGAGGTAGGCCTAAACTTTTAGTTTTTGAGTACTACGGGAGGAATGAGAATGTTGAAGAATTAAGGAAGCCCAAGAAGGTAGCTTTTAATGTCCCTATAACTCTAGAGAACTAAAAAAGCAACCCTTCTAGATTACTTAATGGTGAATCAAACAACCAGGTCTTTATCACCTATGGTTGTTGGGCTTACTCACTCGAGACAAGTTTATGACTAGAACGAAGAGGCCAAGAGGAAGGCTACTATAGAAAAGGCTTCTCGAAGGATCTTTAAATATATGGATGAGAAAGATCATAATGTTGTCAAGAAAATAGTGAAAGCTAGTTAATACAAGATTATGGATCAGCTAACCAAAGTACCTGCCTAAATCTCCTTAATGGGCTTACTATTGTCATCCAATACTCACCGAAAAGCTTTAATCAAAATTCTGAAAAATGTCAAGATACCTAAAGGGATTTTCACTGAAAAGATGAGATTGGTAGTCAATTTGATATTTGCGATGGATCAGATTTCATTCTTACTAAATGAGCTAGGTGAAGAAAGAGACTGGCACACAAAACCCCTTTTCATAGTGGTCAAGTGTACAGGGAAAGTAGTTGCTCGAGTACTGATTAATAATAGTTCTTCATTGAATGTGTGTCCACTAGCAATACTAAATTTACTTGGGGTAGATTCAACTGAGACAAAGCTCAACTCAATTTCAGTAAGAGCTTTTGATGGATCAAAGAGGGAGATACATTGAGAAATTGGGCTATAGATCGAGATTGGTCTACAAATGTTCACTATTCCATTTCGAGTCATGGATATACCTCGAACTTTCAATCTTTTATTAGGAAGGTTGTGGATTCATTCAATAGGGACAATTCCATCTAATCTATATCAGAAGGTAAAATTCATAGCCAATGGGTAATGGTCACCATTCTTGGGGAGCAAGACTACGAGATTTACAGAAAGACCGCTATTTCGTATATTGAGATTGAAGAATTGGAGGAACCAGGATTGCAAATTTTTTATGAGGTAACATGATTGAAGTGTCAAGACAGGGGGCACGAGGATATGAGCCTAATGAAGAAGAAATCTAAGAAATGAAGGCAAAAACCAGAGAGAAGAGAGGACATTACCTGTACCATGCTTGTATAGATTTTCTAAACATTCGTCAGATATTCCCAGTACTAGCTTATGTTTAAGAACCTGAAGTAGCCGGTTTAGCCAAGGTTTTAGCTTAACAATGCAGCATCAGTCCAAACAAGGAGAAAGATATTGGCGTCCCAGTTTCCTTATGCAAATGGTTTTTCATTCTTATTAATAGGTATCTTTAGAAAAGCAATATTAGATCAATTAGGAGCATTCGATTTCATAATTAGTCCAACTAGTTAGGCCTTTTCTTTCAGACAATTTGAATTCATTCAATAAAGCTAGTTCCTTTCTTTCTTTTAATTCTTCTTTGCTATTTACCTGTTATCCTTTTGCCTTTTCCTTACTCTTCAAATCTAATAAAAATGATGAACATAATGGATATCTTGCACTTGTAAATGATGAAAGTACCAATATCACCTTCCGCTTTGTTGGGTCAAACGTCGGAGATGATATTGAGACTCCAAGCGAAATATAAGAGAGTTATGTGTTGATTTGATCAAGGTTAAGTGATCATTGATGAACCAATAGTTATGATTAATTTAGGGATAGAAGAGAATCTATGAAACTTAAAAATTAGCAGAAATCCGGCAGATGATCAGAAGCAAGAGTTGTCATGTTTATTATCATGATATCTAGACATATTTGCTTAGTCCTATGAAGACATGCCTAGTTTGGATTCATCAATCATAGTTCACAAGTTGCCTATAAGAGATGATATTAAACCGAAAAGGCAAAAGCTTAGATGGTTTAGGCCAAATATACTCCTTAAGATAAAAGAAGAAGTGAAGAAATTATTAGAAGTCGGGTTCATAAAAGTATCAAATTATGCTAAATGGGTAGCCAATGCGGTGCCAATGTTGAAGAAAAATGGGAAAGTTAAGGTATATGTGGACTTCTGTGATTTAAATTAGTTAACACCTAAGAATAACTTTCCTTTACCATACATTGATGTATTAGTAGATAACATGGCCAGAAATCATCTTTTCTCGTTCATGGATGGTTTCTCAAGATATAATCAGATCAAGATGGTAGAAGAAGATAAAATCAAAACTACCTTTGTTACCACTTGGGGAATGTTTTGTTATCACGTGATGCCTTTCAGATTGAAAAACGCTAGGGCAACTTGTTAGCATGCTATGGTAGCTCTATTTCATAACATGATGCATCGAGAAATTAAAGTTTATGAAGATGATATGATCGCCAAATCCAAGAAGGATGAGAATCATGTTGATGTTTTACATAAACTGTTTGAGTGGTTGAGAAAGTTTCAACTGAAGCTAAATCCAAAAAAGTTCACCTTTGGAGTAACTTCGAGCAAATTGTTGGGTTTTATAGTCAATAGAAAAGGAATTGAAGTGGACCTAAATAAAGTTAAGGCAATTGTAAACATGCCTACACCGAAGACTGTAAAAGAAGTTTAAGGACTGTTGGAGAGGTTGAATTACATTGCTCGGTTTGTATCATAGCTAACCCATAAATGCAAGTCGTTATTCAAACTTTTGAGGAAGAATGTAGTGATAGAATGGGATGAAGAGTGTGAGCAAGAATTGGCTGAAATCAAGAAGTATCTCACGAATCCATCCATACGAGTCACTCCTACACCAGGATGGCCATTAATTCTTTACTTGACGATCCTTCCTGTATCGATGGGATGTATGTTGGGGCAAAAAGATGAAACAGGAAAAAAAGAGCATCTTCTATATTACTCAAGCAAGAAGTTCACAGAAGGCAAACAGAAATATTCAAAGGGAGAAAGAACATGTTGTACCTTAGTATGGGTGATATACAGGCGTAGGCAGTACACTCTCTATTACTTATTGGAGTTGTTGACAAAACATGACCCATTGAGATATTTAGCAGAAAATCTGGCATTGATCGGGAGAATATCGAAGTGGCAGATATTGTTCTCTGAGTTTGATATCAAATATATAAGTCAAAGTTCAATCAAAGGGCAAATAATGGCTGATCAATTGGCAAAATATTCACTAGAAGATGACAATGATGGTTCGAAAGCTCAATTTCCAAATGAAAATGTGACGGTGGCGAATGAAATGAGTAGTAGAAAACCGGAATGGAGAATGTATTTCGATGAAGCAGCTAATGTATTCAGATGTGGGATAGGAGCAATATTAGTATCACCTGAGGTAATCATTTCCTTGTAGCAGCGAGGTTAGCATTTCCATATATGAATAATATAGCAGAATACGAGGCTTGCATTTTGGAGCTCCAAATGGCACTAGACATGGGAATACAAAGGCTTAAAGTATATGGAGATTTCTCTCTTATAATTCTTCAAATCTTGGGCGAATATAAGATGAAAGATAAGAAGTTGATACCTTATCACGAGTATTTAGACAAGTTGATTAAAAGATTCCAAGAAATTTCATTCACTTACATTCTAAGAACCTAACATCAATTTGCTGATGCATTAGCTACATTAGTGTCCATAGTGAAAGTCATGGATGAGATAGAAATTCAATCTCTAAAGATTGAGATAGAGGAAAGACCTGCTTTTTGCTTGACTGTGGAAGAGAAACAACAAAAGAAGCCCTAGTATTATGATATCAAAAAGTTACTACAAATGAGTGAGTTCCCTGATGAAGTTGATAGGAAAGATAGAAAAACTTTAAAGAAATTGGCTACTCATTTCCTGTTAAGTGGAGAAACGTTGTATAAAAGATCACCCAATACAACATTATTAAGGTATGTAGATGAAGAAGAAGCTAAGAAATTGATGAAAGAAGTGCATAAGGGAGTGTAGTCCTCATATGAATAAGTACATATTAGCTAGGAAAATTATGAGGATGGGATATTTTAAGATGACAATGGAATCAAGCTGTATTAGGTACGTAAGGCATTGTCATTTGTGTCAGGTATATGTTAACAATATCAATGCTCCTCCCCAAGAATTACATGTGTTGTCAACTCCTTGGCCTTTCTCAATGTAAAAGATGGATATGATCGGTCCAATTTTGCCAACGGCTTCAAACAGGCATATATTCATTCTAGTCGTGATCGATTATTTTACCAAATGGATGGAATCGGTGTCATATGTTACCGTGACCAAATGAGTGGTAGTCAGATTTCTAAAAAAAAGATATTATTGCAAGGTACGGTGCACTCGAGTCCATTATTACAAACAATGGGTCAAACTTGAATAACAAACTGATGACTAAAGTATGCAACCAATTTGAGATCAATCATAGAAACTTAACTTTGTATCAACCTTAGATGAATGGGGCAATTGAAGCCACTAATAAAAATATCAAGAGAATCATTAAGAAGATGGTAATCACTTATAGAGATTGGCATGAAATGCTCCCCTTTGCTCTCATGGCTTACAAAACCTCAGTTAGAACCTTTACAGATGCAATACCTTATTCATTGATATATGGAATTGAAGTAGTTCTATTGGTGGAAGTAGAAATGCCTTCGTTCCGAGTATTGGCAAAAATTCAACTCGATGAAGCGAAGTGGATGAAGAAACGAATGGAGCATTTGAACCTCTTAAATGAGAGAAGGCTTGTAACAACATGTCATGGTCAATGTTACCAACAGAGGATGATTCGAGCCTTTAACAAGAAGGGGTAGATATTGAGAATTATTTTTTAGGAATCATAAAGGGGTAGATATTGAGACTCGGTAATGACAAAAGCAAAATCAAGACATGAGTATGGTACAGCTGAAAGACTTATTAGCAAAAATTCTAATCGTGAAGAAGGCCTTATCCCAAAGAGACAAAAAAAAAAAAAAGAGAGAGAGAGAAAAAAAAGAGAGAGAAGAAAGCACAATCTTAAGGAAATACTTTGGTAATATTCTGCTATCTAAGTGAGTGAATATCGGGAGTCAATGTGAGCTATGCCAATTGGTTGCTATTTGTGAAATTCTCCATTCCAAGGTAAAATAATCCTAAAGGCCTTGATAAAGATATTTTGGAGAATTGAGAAGTTTTTTTAAAATCTCGAAAAAATCTATCCTCTTCAGATTATCCATGAAACCAAAACAAGTGACTCCCATAGTTTTACCCTATCCTTTCAAAATAGACACCCTATCTTTTGCCTTATTCTTTCAAGATGGGCCTCCTAATTTTTTGCCCTATCTTTTCAAGATAGATACCTTTTAATTTTTTGCCCTATCCTTTCAAGATAGGCCCTGTAAACCCTAAAGCCAAGCCAAGTAACCATAGGTTTGAACTTTAAACCCAAGGTTTAGGACGATCGGCTAAAGGATCCGATCAAACCCAAATTATAAACTATTTAACAAAATACCAGTAAAAATGACCCTGTAAACTTAAATTTAAGAAAGTGAGTAGTAAAATAAGAGACTATAAAATTTGCAAATTTTAAGCATAATAACTACTAATTACTGAAAAGGCAAAAAGTATAATATAATAACTAATAAATTAGTAGAGATAGATTATATGTATACTAAAAATTTTAGAATGACCAAAATAATATTTAGGAATGTTTACGTATACCCTACATGTATTTACGTGTAGATAAAAATACGCGTAATTGCTAAAATAGGCCGAAAATTAAGTAAATAATTAAAGAAAAATACAAAATAATTATAAAAAAATCAGAAAAAAATCAGAAGGAGAGGTCTGCAACTGGATTAGGTCGTGACTGAAAAGAAAAAAAATTGGCCAATAAAAATGTGCCAAACTAAAAGCCTAAAATCAAGGAAATGGGCAAAATCACATCAAATTAATGCACATTAATTACTATGTTTGTCTATAAATAAGGAAAAAATTCACAGAAGACATTTGGACAGTTTGTAATCTGAGAAAAATCGAAACACAAGAAAAATCGAGAGAAATTCCAGAAAATAAAAAAAAAAAAGAAAACTGTGCAGATTAGCAAGGTGAACTGGAACTACCGACCACCACCACCTGGGACCGAACCACCACCACCACCCTACCCTAGGACCAGCGTCTGGACCGGCCGACAGCCTTGGACCGGGTTTGGACGGCCAGAAATCCTTGAACTGGTTAGTCATTTACTCATCCCGATTTTTGTATAATTTTGTAAAATTAGTTATTTTGCCCAGAAAATTATGAAACTTGTTATTCTGAGGTTTTATTGTATGTAGATTTAGGGAAAAATATTGATTTAGTTTAATTATGTCTGGAAATATAGGGTTCTTAAGAAATTGATCAAAACCGAGCATGATTAAACCGGAAATTAAATAGGCTTAGGGATGTAGTTTGGGGCTCAAAATTTTTCTGTAGGATTCTCATATGATTTAGAACAGTGCTATGAAGCCCTTTTTTTTAAATTAATTTTCGAAAATTTTAAGTTAATTTTTAGCCCTAAAATGATGGTAAAATTGGGTGACTTGGGATTAATTAGGTAATTAGGATGTTAATTACTGATTTGGATCTTGATTAGATGATTAAGGAAGTTAATTTCTGTAGTGGAACCCTAATCCTAGCTTTTAGGTACTAATTATGGTTAATTAGGGAAATTAGGTAAAGAATATGAGAAATTAGGAATATGTGAAAATATAAATTACTAAATTTAAAAAAAATAAAGTTATTTAGATAATATTATAATTGAAATCAGAAAAATAATAAATCGGAATTAATATTTAATTTTAAGTAAATATCTTAAAATGTAAGATTTTTACACCTCGGGAATAAATCCGATATCCCAATTAGGGTTAGTGTATACCGAATAGTTAGAATACCAAAATTACGACCTAATAGGATATTTGAATACCCGAGCATAAGGTGATTAATGTCACATTGGGATTCGAGCCTAATTACAACCTAGGAATTAAAACTAGAATCTAGTTTAGGAACCGAACCCCGAAATAAAATACAACGAATTACTAATACGTTGTAGGTATACATGAGGAAAATGAGTTACATTATAAATTAGAATAAGAATCCATAAAAAATAAGTACTAAAAGGACCTCTTTGCATTATAGGACACCCAGAAACAAATCAGCTCGCAATTTGAGGATCGAGCGACCGAGCAAATTCAAGTAAGTTGGGTTATTGCTTATTGTAATAGAGTACTAGTTTTGTAGTGCTCGGAGAATTAGGCTTGTATATGCTTGTGATTGTAAGTAGTTTGCGCATGTGTGATGTATCTGAATTCGTGCTGGAATTTGTGCTGTGAGTGATTTTGTGACTGATTGAATTGTTGTGGACTTGTTTGAACACCCTAACCGGAATTTAATCTTAGTCGACCGTAATAACCGAAAACGTCATGCATTGCAACCCGTTAGGGGATCATAGGACTCTCCAACCAAATACCGACCCCTTCGAAAGGGATAGCGTAGGATTGCAAAATGGTCCCTTCTTCATCCTCAGTCGAACTAAGTGACAGGAGAGGAGGTCGCGGCGGGGGTGAAGTCAATGGTTCGAAGGTAGTCGCGGGAGGAGCGAGGTCTCCATTGCACAAGCCTGGGTTTGGTTGTGAGCTGCTGCATAACATGGAACTCCTCAACCCGGATCGGAGCGGGTGAAATTTCTCTGATTTCACAACGGACCGGACTACGTTGTGCGATGACACTTGATTGTTGCATTGCATGAAAATAATTGTTTGATAATCCTGTTTGTGCTTGTATGCATTCATGAGTCTCCAATTCAACTTACTGAGCTGTAGTTGCTCATACCCTTATAGATCCTTTTGCAGGTTCTGATTTGTAATCTCTTCAAGTACCATGCCGCCCTACAATTATCCAGAGGTTAGTCTTTTTGAAGCCAGGGGTGTGAGGATCAAGTTATTTAGCTTAATGTGTAACCAGACTGACCTTGTAGTTAAAGGATGAAGACTGTTAGTTATTCTGTAAATTAGTAAACTGTAGTTATTATGTAAATCTTCCTAGGAAGCTCTGTGGACTTATTTATATGATTATCTATGTTTAATAGTAATTTGAGTTACTCATCATATTTGTAGTATAATCATTAATCGAACTGTTTACTTCAAAGCGAGTGGTCGTCGACGCCTTGTGTAGATTATCTCTATGGTAGGAACTGTGAGGCCAGTTTCTATCATAGAATGGTTTACACGGCGGGACTGTTGCGACTTCGCGACTTCGGGGCGTAACAGGCCCCCTAGTCCTTTACCCTGTCTTTTAAAGATAGGCTCCTTAATCTTTTACCTTATCCTTTCAAAATAAGCCCCTTCAATTTTTTGCTCTATCTTTTTAAGATAAGCACCTTACTCCTTTGCCTTATCCTTTCGAGATAGGCACCTTAATCTTTTGCTCTATCCTTTCAAGATAGGCTCTCTAATCTTCTGCTTTATTCTTTTAAGATAGGCCTTTCTTACCTTTTGCCCTATCCTTTCAAGATGGGCCTCCTAATCAATTGCCCTATCCTTTCAAGATAGGCACCCTAGTCGTTTGCCCTATCTTTTCAAAATAGGCCCTTTAATTCTTTAACCCTATTCTTTCAAGATAGGGCCCCTACCCTTTTTGCCCTATCCTTTCAAAACAAACCTTTTACTCCTTAACCTTATTATTTCCAGATAGGCTCTCTTATTTCTTTACCCTGTCCTTTCAAGACAGGTTTTCCTTTCCTTTGCCCCGTCCTTTTAAGACGGGTTGTTTATTCTTTACATCAACCTTTCAAGCCGGTATCCTTATTTAGGATAAAGCACAGCTTGGCTAACCATTCAAGTCAATAATCTTTATTCTATCTATTCAAAGTATGATTCAGCAAAAATAGGTATCTTTTTTTATCTTTGTAAGGAGGTTCTAATCGAACTCCACTATAAAGAGGGATAACTGTAAACACTTCATATTTTCCATTTTTATTTTAGTGTTTTCATTGGGCCAAGTTTTAAAAATAATAAAATAATAATTATAAAAAATTGAAAAAAAATAATAAAGTATTAAGTCGAATCGAGTCATTTAGGGTCGAATAGAATAATTGTGCATATTCAATTTAATAAATTCTAAGTTATTAAAGAATCGAGCTTCATTAAAATATTTTTAGTTCAATTTGATCTAAAGTAGATTTTTATCTAATTTATATTGGCCTAAATAGACTGATCATTTATTAGATGAGTTAGTATGTATTTTAGGCTAAATCAAGTTGAAATGAGTCATGCCTTAAAGATAGAAAGCCTAAATCAATATAGGGTTTTTAGAATCTTTGATGAATCTTCAATAAATCCAAATTGAAGATTATTGTATCTTTTGTATCTAAGATTTGTTAAAATTAAATCTATATCCAAATTTGAAAGATTCAATTGTGTGGTTTATAAATAGATTCAATTGTGTGGTTTATAAATAGTAATTTAATAGTAGAGTTTGAATACGTTTTTAGAATCCCTAACACATATTCATGATACACACATTCACTATCAAACATACACTCATTGAGCACTTTGTTTCCCTTACTACTGCACCAATCACTCACACATTGTCCACATACATTCACTTACAAGCGCTGCCAACCGAACGCCTACCTGATCACAGCACCATCCACTTTACAAGTGTTGCCTCACATCCTGACCACTCACAGCACACATTGCAGCATGTCCCATTGTCCCCTATATACTAGTCTACACGTCCACACTAATCGTCCTACACATGACAGTACCTGCCTGCACTTGATCATAGTTCACTCACTAACACACTGGTCACCTACTAACTCAGTTGTACCTAACTTCATTAACATACGGACACACGACATGCCATACCGTCCCTTACACTGCCTAACAGGCCTTATGCATTATCCTTCACCTACAACCACACGCTAACGCATACCATGCGCCATTTACTTATTGATCACACACATACGTTACACCTGCACTATACTAACTTGCACACACACGATCAGTCTACATCCCTCACACACTTCTTTATACATTCACTCACTTGATTACCCACGCACTACACTTCCCTTATTGCTGTATACTCATGCACTATTGTTGCATACAATTAGCACTACCGCTTATGAACATGACCAAATTCCACATCGAGCACGCAAATGTAGTTCAGACGATCACGGCATAATCAACATGAATAGGTCGATCATGTGCAACTTGACCTATTTAGGTAATAAAAATTATTTTCTTTAATTAATTATTTTACTAATTTTTTTTCCTTAGTGTAGGTTTTTTTTTTTATTATCATACCTTTTGCAATTTTTAGATATTTTTATTAATTTAGTTAAATCACATTTTTTGAAAAATCGCATATCTTTTTTCTAAGATCCGTATCTTTAAAGAAGATACATACCTTAGTATATCTTGTATATAAGATTTTAAAAAGATAATTTTTAATACGTAGTGATTTTTTAAAAAAAATAAAAAAAAATCTTAACCAAATTTTTTTTTAAAAAATTTAGTTAGTTAGTTTTTTTTAATAAAAAAAAAAATAGATTTGCAAAACTAGATCTTTTTAGGTTTTAAAAAAATAATAATAAATTGTTAAATAAATATAAATCTACCTCAATTTTAAAATTTAGAAAAAAATCTACCTATTATATTTTTTCCAAATAGAATTACATTGGTTTGATCCTGACCTTTGAATATGTAGGCATCTCCTCAAGAATCATATAAAATTTAAAACTTTTTTTTCCTTTTTCTTGAAAATTCGTAATAAAAAATCATAAAAAATTCTTTTTTATTACATTTTTTTATATCTATATATATCTTAGTATTTTTAGAAAAATTATAAAAATAAAAACCATTAGTTTTTTTTTTATTTAGTGACTCAATCTTAATAGATTAGCCTCCGAACTCAGTTTTTCTAGTTAATTTTCTAAAATTATTTTTTAAAGAAAATTTGTAAATTAGTGGCCAGATTAGGGTTTTCTCACTTAGAAACCATAATTTCACTTTTTATCAATTTAATCGATTGACGACTCCTAATTTTTTAAATATTATTTTAAAACATTTTTTAAAAGAAAAATATTTTTTCTTGATTTAATGTTGAGTAATTTATATTAAGCAAGCTGGGTTTAATATAAGTTAAATTAAGGAAAACTGAAATAAGGCTTGACACATATACTCAATTTATGATGTAACAAGCTATTAATGCTACTTCTACTAAAAAATGATTTGCTATATTACTTTCATTAAGTAGTGTTCTCGTCATTTCTTAGATAGTCTTGTTTTTTTTGTTTAATTGCTTTATTTTGTTATGGAGTATAAGATGCTAAAAAGTTATGAGTAATGCCCTTTTCTTTACAAAACGAGCTAAAATCTGAATTTTTGAATTCCTTTCCATGATCAATTTGTAGACTAATAATGAAGAGGCCTTTTTCATTTTGAACTTTTTTGGAAAAAATTCAAAACTTTTAAATGCATCTCTTTTATGACGTAAGAACAAAATCCAAGTAAATCTCAAGAAATCATCCATTATGATAAGTCTATACTTATTTCTTCTAATACTTAGAGTATGGGTTAGACCAAACAGATCTAAATGCAATAACTCTAAAGGTCTTCAAGTAAATATATCTTTCTTACTCTTATATGATTATTAACTCACCCTATTCTTAAGATAAGTAGCACAACGAATATTTCCATGAGTATACAATTTTGGTAAGCCTTGAATTAAGTTCTTTTTAGATAAATTCTCAAGTTATTGAAAATTTGCATATCTTAACCTTTGGTATCAAAGTATAGTGTTATCATTCACAAATATAAAGCAACTTTTAGATGACACATCTGATGGTTTAATTAGATAAACATTTTTCTTTTTGAATCATTCGAACAACTTAAGTCCATTCTTATTAAAACCAGTAGATTTGTCATGTTCAAATGTTATTCTATATCCTTTGTCACATAACTAACTTATGCTTAACAGGTTATGTTTTAGTCCCTTAACCAATAATATGTTTTCAATTATGTGAGGTGCCAAACCAATTGTACCTACTATAATTATTTTACCTTTACTACTGTCATTAAATTTCACATATCAATCTTCCTTCCATTCCAAGTTTTTGAGGAATGAAGCATCACCTGTCACATTTCTTGAGCATCCACTGTCAAGATACCATGTTTCTTTTAACTTAGCTTCGTGTTCCTGTACATTTCACAGTACAATCAAGTTTGTTTACGAAACTAACAAAGATTGGGTTCATGAAAATTCAAGCTTGACTTTTAAAATGAACCTTGATTATTATTGAGATTGCATTTTTTTGTAAAAACAATATTCCTCTATGTTTCCTAGTTTATGACAAAGAAAATAAGTATAAGGTCTTTGCTCAGTATACTTATTACTTACTATTTTCCTTTAACTAGGATCCTTTTTGACATATTCTCTATTCAACCTTCTATTGTACCCTCTAAAAGGATACTTATTATTGTTTTGAGATTACTATCTATTATACCTTTTAACATATTCAATTATTTTGCCTTTGTTGTTTTCTTTGACTGTTTCTTGATTTTCATCTTTTGGTTTAATAAATAGTATTTCTCTCTTCATTTTAGATGTTTCTCCAAATTTGAAACCTAATCTTGATTTTGAATTATCCATTCTTTAACTAGAAATTAACATTTATAATTTCTTATCACCTTCATCAAACTTTTGAAACGTGTTTTTGATTGACCTAGATAAATCATCCACACGATTTTTCAAGTTTTTAATTTCTTCCTTCAAAATAAGATTTTCATTGATTAAGGTTATACAAGCAACATGCAGTCCTTCAAAATCATTTTTCAAAAAATCATTTTCATTTGCCAATAACTTATTTATTTGATTGAGAGCTCATTTTTCATTTTTTAACATCTTCACTTTTGATTCAAGCTTAGAAATCTTTTCATTTGACTTAGAAAAAGCTTTAAGCAATTTGCTAATTTTAGCACATATATCATCAGGTACTTCTATATCAAAATTAAAATCAATTTTAGAATCTACCTCAGAGAGTATCATAAGGCACAAATTTGCTTCTTCACATTCTTTTAAACTTTTCGACTAGTTTCTAAATTTTCTAAATTACTCCATATAGCCATTAGAGATTTACGTTTCTTCTTAAATTTTTCCATCTTCTTAATTAACATCAAATATTCATACTTAATATGTCCTTACTTTTTGCATTCATAGCATATAATTTCCTTTTCAAACTTTTTCTCTTCCTTTTCCTTGATTACCTTTCCTGCATCATTAGATTGGTTTTTATTAATAGAAAATCTTTTAGTGAAGGTTTTCTTACCTTTCTTCTTTATCCATTTGTTGACTCTTCTACTTTAGAATAAACATTTGTTTCTTTAGCTTTGAAGGCTGTGGCTTTCTTCTTTGTATCTTCCGAAGTACTTTCTGATTTGAGAAAATCAATTTCATAAGCCATAAGCTTGCTAAGAAATTGACTCAAGTTAGTGTCTTCAAATCACAAGCTTCTTCTATGGTAGTTTTCTTAGCATTCCAGATCTTGGGAAGAATTCTCAGTATTTTGCGTACCATATTTGCAACACTAATTATTTTTCCAAGAGAAGATGATTCATTAGTTATGGTAATGAATCTACTAAAGGAATCCTTGATTTCTTCTCCAAGAAGAATTCGAAATATTTCATATTGTTGAACCAATGAGTTAATTCTTGTGTCTTTTATTGTTTTTGTGCCTTCATAAGTTTACATCAAAGTGTTCTAAATGTCTTTCATTATTGCATAAGAAGCAATTAGATGAATTTATGAACATGCAATAGTACTCAAAAGTAAGTTCTTAGCCTTCGAATTAAGTTTAGCTTTCATGATGTCATCATTTGATGTAATGATAGTTGGAACTTTGAGATCTCCAGTTGAGATGATTTGCCAAGCCTGATAGTCAGATGCCTTTACATAAGTCTACATGCTAAATTTCTAATAAGGAAAATTAGTTTGATACAAAAATGGTACCTTACTAGGCTGAGCAGTTAAACTACCACTTAGTTTACCATGATCTGAAACTCTAGATTATATTAAAGCGAGGCTTTGATTACCAATTGTTAATCCCATATAAGATATCAAGAAGAAGGTAAATTTATATCTTTAAAAATTAAAAAAAAAAACTTTCTCGATGTAAAACAAAATTATCTTTCTTAATAACTTAAATTAGTGAATAATGATATTTTAATAATTTAACACAAATAATACAATTAAATGGTGAAACTTAAAAGAGATAAAGAGAAGAATATCAAACTTATGATTTATAGAGCTTTAGCTTTTTACCTATTGCTCTCTTTCAGCTCCATTGTTAGGGATATGGCCTACTTCACCAATACTATTTCACTTGATTCACTATAACAAAATCATGAGAAGTTTACAAAAATTTACCACATGTAGAATTCACAACACTCTACTTTGCCTATCTAGCTTTTTTCTACAATCTAAGCTAATTACAGATCTATAAGGTACAATCTAACTTCTCTCAACACTCAAACAACAAATAAAGTTTACAAGTTACAAGTAAGAACAACAATACAAATCTCAAATAATTTTGCATTAAAACAGAAATGATGATTGATGAATAATTCGCTTTAGTTTAACTTTTTGAAGAAGTCTCTAAGAATCGTTTTGTACTTTTTCAAATGGTAGAAATTGATTATAATCAAGGTATAATGAATGTTTTCTTTTTTTCTTTCTCAAAAACGTGCTTAACACTTTAGATTATTTCTCTTTTTATATTAAAGTCTTCCAATAGCTAATTTGTTAAAGAATATCTTCACTTCATGTTTATCCATATGTAACGTTAAAAATAATCCATAGATGTTTTTAGAGAAAATCTTAGAGTTTTGAATTTTTATATCAGATTTTCTAACCTTGTTTTGATCAGATATACTTTAATAAGTAATTTCCAGATAAGCTTCGAATTTGAACTTGAAAATCCTACAAAATCCAAAATAAAAAATCAATCCCTATGGATTTTAATTATGACTTAAGTGAAATGGGATTACATATATTTCCCTAATACACCTAATTTAGTGGAGCTAAACCTTATTCACTTTGAATATGATATTGTGATAATTTTTAACGTTACTTTTTCCATATTAACTATTTGAATAACTTTCTAAAGAGTATCAATTTACTTATATTCAAAGTCTCTGAACAAATTTCGAAAATACTTGTACTAACTCTTTTTATAAAAGCTCCTAAAATATTTGTTGAAGATTTTCAAACTTATCTCTTTTTTAATCAATTTAGACCTTCTAAATAAATTTCTGAAAACAACTTAATTTGCAATTTTAATCTTTCTAAAGAATTGTCTAAATACCTGCACACTTGTTAATTCATTAGCTTTCTTCTCTTTTTGTTATCATCAAAATTTATGAGAGATATCAACATTCTCCTCCTTTTTTATGATAGCAAAAACACTTATAAATCAAAAAACATAAAGCAAACTAAAACGATATCCAATGAAAGTACTATCATGATTCAATGAGACTCACTTTGTTGTACTGTCATGGTTATCATGTTATTGCAATTCTTAAATGTTTTTGGTCTTTTTCCCCCTTTTTTGTTATCATCAAAGATTATATATTAACTCCCCCTTAATATTTATAATCAGAAAAAATGTGAATAAAAAAGAATTCATTAATGAACATAAGGAACATAACTAGGTCCATAGATGGACATGACATCATGAAACAAAAGACTAAACCATAAGAAGAGTTCAATAGAAGACATTGGTAAAAGGAGAACAAGATACCAAAAGAAAATTATTTCTGAATTCTCTTTGATTTCTTCCTAGTGCAAAGCTTCATCCTTCTAAAATATGTTAAAGTTGCTTTGCTAGGAGAAGAAGTAACTTTAGATGGTTTCTTCACTATTGAGATTGGTTCTTTTTGTTGCATAGAAGTTGGTGTGGTCTGAGCTAGAACAGGTGCATTGTCCTCTTTATTGGAACCAACAGACAGGGTTTCTGTGTTTCCTTCTAGAGGTGTCTGTTTTTTAAGGTTAAGAACAGGAGTTTCAATTTGAAGTTTTAGAGTAAAATAATAAAATAAAAATTCAAGAAATTAAGTAAGGAAGGGCAATTGGGTATTTAATCTATCATATTAAGTCAATGCTTATCTTTTCATTACACACCCTCCAAAAATATGTTTTTAACCATAATATTCCTTAATATATCCTTATAATAATTACCACATGCCCTTATCTCTCAACAATTATTCAAAATTTTTAAGTAACTTCCTTCTCTATGCTAAAACAAACCCCTATCTTTCAATCCAGCTATAATAATACACATTAATATATCACATATATTCAACGTATAATAATACATATTAATACAATAATAACAATGTAAGATAATTACTATATTATTAGCTTTGATTATTTTAAGTCAATCTTATCTTTTGATTATACATCCTTAAAAAATATAATTTACTCCATGATAGTTTTTAATCTATTTAAAGCAATCTTAAGATAAATGATCTCTTGAGAAGTAATTATACCAAGAGACAAACCGTATGGCAATTGATACCAAAACGGATAGTACCTCAATGACATAACTTCTAGTTAGGTTGTCACAATATGTATATATATAATACTGTTCAAGGATCGAGTTTTGCAAGTTGCATGATGGTTGACCAAGAGAACTATTAGGTTAATGACACAGAGAAATGCTCTTAAAAAGAGGCATAAGAGGAGAAACAAATAAACTCAATTTCTTAAAGTGTATGTGACAGCAATCAAACTAAATTTTCTTGATCGTCCTTGATTTGTTCAAGTATCATTAGTTTTTGTCAACCACTCATCTAAATATTTGATGTATTAGTACCATTAATTTTTTTTTCCTGCTTTAGAGCTTATTTTCATGTCTAAGAAAATTGAGTGGAGTAAGGAGTAGGTGAATCTATCCAACGGTCCTTATTCTTGGCCTATTAAGTTAGATTTTTTTAAAACATCCCTAAATTGGGCTTAGTTCCTTAAGCCCTGTTACTAACCTAAGAAATCGGTTCGTGATGTGTGTGTATATATATATACGTATATATATATATGTATATGTACATATATTTACACAAAAAATACTAAAAATTGAAGTATGTTATCAAGGATTCGAGTCTTAATCCATTTCAATGAGATATTAGTAGTTATATCACTGAATTACAATAATCTAGACTATCCAATTAGAGATTAAAATGTATTTTTAAATTAATTAATTTTCTTCAATCATAAATGGCTTTACCATGATATTCACACGGAGAAATGAGGCCTTATA
The DNA here is from genome assembly GCA_024138015.1 of Lumnitzera littorea. NCBI lineage: Eukaryota > Viridiplantae > Streptophyta > Magnoliopsida > Myrtales > Combretaceae > Lumnitzera > Lumnitzera littorea. The sequence continues at coordinate 148,236,605 of JAMXBB010000001.1, read as the reverse complement.
TATTCCTTCTTTGATGTTTAGTTTTTTTTTTTTTTAAATAAAAATGAACGGGTGCGATTGATGTGACTACGAAAAAACGATAGAATCATTCGGAAAACGGTTCCTCTGATTGAAATTGCTAGTGCACTGTGCACCTTCAAGTATAGATTATAATAAATAGAGTTTTATCATTTGCAACTCCATTAACCAATCAAACCTATATTTTTTTTTATTACCAAACAAATACAGATAATAACATCGTTCGAAATAGATGTCCATTCGTAGGACGCTGGAATGGGTGATTGCTTTATCATTGAATAGAAATAACACGTTTCATCCGACCGAAACTGACTCTTTTGAACGTAGTGTCTACGTTATGCAGACTTTGGGCGACTTGAATATGACATCAACGAATCGTATCAATGCATTATTGAGTTAGCCCCAACATGGTTTTTTACTTAATTGGTCTAATGCAAATTTATCTTATGGAAAATGTTAATGAAATTACAATGCACCCACTAAGATGTCAAATAAAATATTTTAATTTTTCAATATATTTGCTTTTTCATAAAATGTTGTGATCTTTTAAAAGTAAAAAAAAAAAAAATTATCAAAGAAAATTGGAATTCTTTTTTTTATCTCCTTTCCTTCGGTCAATCAAGTGGCGAAGTGCATGCTATGTACATTCAACATTGAAATGCAAGCAGACTTCCATTATGTTTGGAATAGAGGAAATGGGAGGGAAAGAGTTAGAGGATGATGAAATTAGGATGGATTTAATTCCATTTCTATTGTTTGATTAGAAGGAAAATGGAGATGGAAAGAATTTCATGGGGTATACTAAAATGTGTTTCCTATAAAAAATTGGAGGGAAAGTGAAAGGAATTCAAAAAGATTATTCGATTTTTCATTTTACCCTTATAACTGATTTAATAATTAACCTTTATAGGTATTCTAGTAATATACTACATTTCTTATTAATAATTAATTTTCTTTTTTTTTATTCGCTTATCTAAACAAAATATGAAGGAATCAGAGACCTTAACTTTTTCCTCTTTCCAATTTTTTTCTCTTATTTTCTTTCCATCTTAATTCCTCCTCCCCACTTTCCAAACATAGTGTTTCGGGACATTATCAAATAAACCAAACAGTAAACGGCTGCTCGCGGTGGGAAAATAATAAAATGCAAAATCCCGTGATTCACGTTCACTAGCTTCGTTTTCCTTACTTTCTATGAACATTATTAATGATGTTTTTATCGCCACCGACAAGTAAGTTTGATCTTGACATTTCACATATACAAATATACGATTAGTTTGCAGTCGCATTAAATGATGGGATAATTGACATTAAAATGCAGTTATTAAATTAGGGAGTAAATGCGAGGTATCCCATCTGAATATCCGATGTATATTGATTCCAACCTTTCGTTTTTCCTTTTATGTATTGAATTACGTAATTTTTATAAAAGTAGAATAAAATAGTTATTACTTTCTTACATATTTATGCCTATATTTGGTTGGTAGAGTTGTTATCCGTATTATTAAGTTAATATTGTTTATTTGACTCCTCTTCTCCTTTAAAAATTATTAATAATAATCAATTAAATTACCACTAAGTTTTTTCTATATAAGTAAAAACAACTTTTTTAATAACTCAACAACAAACCAAATTATCTCCACAATCCCAAGTTTTACGAGGATAACAAAACCATCAAATTTTCTAATTTAAATCCCACTCTCATACTTTATTGTTTCAATAATACTCAAATAATTCTAAAAACATTTTATCTTCTAAATATTATGAGTTCAAATATTTGATAGAGACATCTAATTCAAAAAGTATTTATTTTTATGCTAATTATGGGATAAAAAAATTTTGTTGTCTCGTGTTTTTACTTTGAGATTGTTTTAAACTATTTATTTTTGTACGTTATGGGTGTGTTGATTTCCAATTATAAGTTTAAAATTGTTTAGAAGAAAAAAGGATAAATGTTTATGAATCAATATATAGAATAGCATTTAATAAGATACTCTAATTTCGGCCAAAATTAAAAAAATAAAAAATAACATACTCTAATGATGATATATTACCTCTAAAATTAATGGAAAAGTACTTTTTGTCACTTTTCATTTTCCAAAAATAGAATTATATCTCGATTTTATTCATTAAGTGTAATGATGCAACTAAGGCAGGTAGGTTTGACGAGTATAATACCTGTCTCGTTACTTGTAAGATGTTCCAAAACCCTATAGGGTTTTAAAAGTATTATTCGAATTTTGCTTGATAAGTTTATTGGGAAGCATGGTTCTTAAACTTGGAACCCGTTTTCCTCTTTCTTTCTTTTTTTCCTTTAATGTTAAGTTATGTAAATTTAATTGTACGAATTAGATAAGTATGAAACGTAAAGAATAAGAAAAGTAAAGTACTAAAAATCTATAGATATAAAATAGTAATGCGAATCAGTAATGGAATGTTGAACTATAAATTGCTCGAAATTTATTTCAACAAATGACAAGTTCCTCACTCTTGTTACAAGCAAATAAAACCTCTAAACTATTATTTGATCAAATCTCATTGTTTTTCTATGGAGAAAAAAAAAATACTTTTATACAGTGTAAACAAAAGAATGGCATACATTATAATGTAAATATCTTTACAATTATCATCCACATAATTTCACCCTATATCAAAGAGGAAAAATGCTTTTCTACTGATAATAAATAAATAAATAAACAAGCCATAAATAAAAGATTCGACTCTAGAGGTAAAGTAAATATAATACTTATATGTCAAAATATAGTAACATCTCAACAATAGTATGAGTACAAAATGACCAACATTTTGCTTTATTATATTAAATTTATTATAATCAAACGTAATGATATTATGTCTATACTTAATTAAAAACATGAAATCCAAAAATTTGCTAGTTTTTTAACCGATAGTTTTTATTTCTTACTTCTTACTGGATAGCAGGTTTTCCAATGAGTTTTTCAAAAAGCCCATAACCATATAAGGTTTTTAGGTATTTCCCAAAACCTATCAAAAAATACCCTTTAAGGTATTTATCAAATCAAACATATTGGAAACCTTATTACGAACGGCCCAATTGCATTCCTAGTTAAGTGGCAAGACATCGTCGTATATAAATAAGTCATATATTGTTTATTTTAATGATTTTGTACAGGAGTAACATGCAAATTTAACCATATGCTAATGGGAAAAAAAATATATTGGGGGTTTAATTAGTATGAGGCAATTAGTTTGTGTTTATATAAAAATATCAATTAGTCAATTAAGATGAATTTTTTTTTATTCTAAATTCAAAATGGAAAACGCTTTGTTTATAATTATGTTTCCAAATTAAATTTAGTTTTCTCAAGTTTCTCAATTGAAATTAGTAAATAGCAATAATAGTACCTACTGTTCCAAAGAGCCATCCAAGCTCCGCTCCCTATTACACAATAAAAATATCAATTAGTAGAAATAATACTACCTATTAAGTGGGACTTTAATATTAAATAGCTTTCATAGTTTGAAATAAAAAATACTTCACTACAAAAATTTAATGAACAATAGTTTGAAATGGTAAATACATTTTTTTTTCACTGCAAAAATTTAATCAGTATTTTGATGTAGATGATTGATATTAATGTTTTATTAGTTTTGGAAAGTCCAAATATCTAATTTTATTGTAAAGTAGTAAAGAGAGATATAATTTGTGATAGTTATTTATAGAATAGATACGTTATCATAAGGGACTTCATTTCTTTACATATATAGTTGGTCTTAATTAACTCATGCTTATGCATGTAAATTTAATCGTACAAAGTAAATCATACCACATTAATGTATAAACATTACGACAATCAAAGAAACTATATAGAGCAACCAATTGATAGGAAGCAATTATTCGTCTTTACATCCCCATAAAAATTAATTATATTAGTTAAATTATCAAAGAAAATTGGAATTCTTTTTTTTATCTCCTTTCCTTCGGTCAATCGAGTGGCGAAGTGCACGTTATTTCCATTCAACATTGAAATGCATGCAAACTTCCATTATGTTTGGAATAGAGGAAATATGAGGGAAAGAGTTAGAGGATGATGGAGGTAGGATGGATTTAATTCTTTTTCTGATGTTTGATTAGAAGGAAAATTGAGATGGAAAGAATTTCACGGCCATACTAATATGTGTTTCTTACCAAAAATAGATGGAAAGTGACAAGAATTTAAAAAGATTATTTAATTTTCCATTTTACCCATTATAATTGATTTAGTAATTAACCTTTATAAGTATTCTAGTAATTTGATACTACATTTCTTATTAATAATTAATTTTTTTTCCCTTGTCTAAACAAAATATGAAGGAATTAGATACCTTAACTTTTTCTTCTTTCCAATTTTTTTCTCTTATTTTCTTTCCATCTTAATTCCTCCTCACTTTCTAATATAGTGGTGTGTCTAAAAGCTTAGTTATCACTGGAATTTACCGTGATAAATCTAAATTAAATAGGTCCTCCAAAACATTGAAGAAATTAGAGGAAAATGGTCTACTGGTGAACAAGAATAATTGACGTGAAGTTGTTCGAAAGATGTGACTCACCATCGAACACAACATGACTTAATACCATACTTGATATGACATACAATTTAATGTTAAGGTCCACTTGCCATTAATGCTAAACTACTCAGCAATATTAGATAAGAGTGTATGAAAGATGGACTTGGACAGACTTCGGCAAAAGTAGGTTTTAAACCATGAACCGACTTGGCCCGTTAGTGGTTGAGCCGAACCGCCAGGCTTTTAGGGCCCAGGTAGTTCACTTGGGTAAAATCGCCTCATTTAAAATATATATATATATATATATATGGCTAGTCATCCACCCTTACTCCCTCCCTAGACCCTTACCCCCTTGTCCTCTGTCCCATCTGAATTTTAAATTTGCATTTACAAATTTAACTTTCGGTACATGTGTCAAAAAATTTAAATTTATAGATACAAATTTAAAATTCGGCACACATGCTATATATTTTAAATTTGCAGTTCAAAATTTAAAATTTTGCAGCGCCGAACCGCTTAAAATTTTAAATTTCAAAATTCAAACAATACGTTTACACATTCCTCGATCCTTATAAATAGTAGCTTCGAGTCTAGCTGTAACACTTACTCTACAAACTAATTGAATCTCTCCAACTCCAACTATTTTACCTTTAAATTCTTTTCAATTACGAAACATTATTAGAAATATTTCCTTCTAGTAAGCACAAATTTCTGTACGTAATTCTCTACTCTACTGCACAGAACAATTTGCATTAGCAAATAACGCTAACATACACATATCCACCATATAATTTCCACTTTATTTTTTCTTACATATTATTTATATCTTTCACTCATAAATATTTGCATCGTACCTTCTCCAGTAAAAAACACAATTCATCATCTAGTGGTAAAAGTAAGGGTAAGGCATTGGAATTTTCAATACGTCGTTTACGCCACTACGATTTGAGAACGTTTAAGCATACCAGATAACGAGTATGACCTGAATGAGCAGAAAACACACGATATGATTGAGAACGTGGAAGAAAAACTTACACAACCTTCGGGCTTCGATGTAGAACCTCATCGTACAAGTAATCAAGGCATACCACCTCCTAATTTTGACGTTTAACATCAACACATGAGTTACCAAGGCACGCTACCTCCCAATTTTGAACCTCTACGGATGAGTGTCCCTAAACATCATGTTAGATTGAAATCTCCTCGTATAAGTATCCCTGCATAACTCGTAGGATTTAAACCCCCACAGATGAGTTGCCCTACAAGCAAATTCAATAATGAAGATGACGACATAAAAATTATTCCCGAAACAGAAGAGCAACATATGGGACAATATGGGCCCAACGGTTCAAGACCATCCGACTCAGGTAAGCCCCTTAAACTAAGTAAGTCTAATATTTTTATTACTCATTTTCGCAAAGGTACAAACGAAAGGGGAAACACAAAGGCATTCTGCAACATAAGTTACTCGTAGAAAATGGGAGAGAAATATGGTACCCTTAATAGGTACTTGAGGTTGAAGTATCTTGAGGAGATGGGAATAGATAGAACACAACCACATATTGCCTAAGGCGATGGTTCATCCGGACAAATGCTAATGAGATATGATGAAAAAAGGCATAAATATAACATGGCACAGTATTTAGCAAACATACACCTCTCATTTAATGCAGGTGCATCAAAGTGGCAAAGTCAATACAATTGGGAGACGTTTAACCTCAATTTGCGACAGCTTAGCCGTAGAACGATAACTTGAGCCATGCAGGAGCTCTACTACAAAGGTAAGAGAGAGATTGCAAGTAAGTTTGCTTCCTTCAATACGCAAGTATCTATATGTGTAGACATATGGATGAATCTTTTTTGTAATAATTCTTATATGGGTGTTACTGTTTGCTGAGTTAACGATAATTGGAAACTTAATAAACGACTATTGGCTTTAAGGGTATTTAACGATCAACACATAGCGCAAAGCATTTATAAAATTATTAGAAAAATCCTAAATAAGTATGGATTAGCGAAGAAAATTTTTTCTATTAGTTTTAATAATGTAATTGCTAATATTGCATCAATATCTTATTTGCAAAATTACTGTCAACCAACTTTAGGGGGGATTTTTTTCCACATACGTTGTGCATATTATATTCTTAACTTGTATGTCAAGGATACTATTGCAGTTTTGCACAACAACATAGCTTTAATAAAAAACATCGTCAAGACAATAATAGCCAGGTTGTCCCTTCACAAAAAGTAAAGGAACTTTTGCATAAAGTGTGGAAAGAGGCCTCAAAAGTTTAAGATAGATGTGCAACATCGTTAGAACTCGACTTACAAGTTGTTGCATAGCACAATTCCTTACAGCGAACTGCTATGTGACTTTTCAAATTACAATATGCAAGGAGCTGACATTTTCCTTAGTAATTAGGATATTTGCATCCAATTATTTAAAGTTTTGAAAGTTTTTCATGATATTACTAAGACTTTTTCATAAGTTTACAGGCCTAATATTCACTTGTTTGTTATGTCAGCCATTAGTATATTTGGTGTGCTGATTCAGACCTGTGAGGACCCAAACCTACACGCATGCATATATGATATGACGTTAAAGTGGTTAACTTATTATAAAGAAATTCCTTATATTTATCTTATAGCAACTATTCTAGACCTTCATTATAAAGTGGAATTATTACTAATGCATTTAAAAACTTATTATGGTTACATTCAAAATCTAACGGGACGTATATAGCTTAGAAGCACAACAAAAAGTGTCAGCAACGATGGTCAATATAGAGGAGATGATCAACTATTATCAAAGTCAATATGGTAACCAGTCATCAATCTCTCCTTCGCCACTTACCAAGGAACGGCATTATTCTTTTATAAGTAAGCAGTTACTAGCGCAAAAATTGAAGATGCAACGGTCTGGTGGTCCATTGTCTGAAATACATCACTACACTAATACAAATTTCAAGTTTTCAGAAAAAATCTTCATTAAGGATTTTGATATTTTAAAGTGGTAGCAAAAGTATAAAAGGGACTACTTACTGATATCTCTCATCGGTTGTGAAGTACTCGTTACTTCAGCTTCAACGGTCATCATTGAGTAAGCGTTTAGTACAGCAGGCCTGATCGTTAAAGAACACCGAGCCTCCCTATCTGTTGTCAGTATTGAGACAAATGCTTGCACAGAAGATTGGTAATAAGCAAGCTATAAATGATAAGAACCATACAGGACATCAAGCGAAAAAGATGATTACTTTAGTGATTGGAACCGATCTAATAGAAGCCCCAGCTCATCTGTAGGTTCTACTCCTACTCACTAACATGAACAGTTACCTCAAGATGATACATCATAAGTTTTAATTTCATCATTTACGAAAAAGTTTTATCACGTAAAAAAATCTTTTTTCCTAATTGTCCAAAAAAACTAAAATGGCATGGTTTTTTCCAAAAGTGCTGATATAGCATTAGGTTTTTTCAAATTATGATTGACTAAAATTATTTTCATTTAAAAGTTTCAATTTGAATAGTCATGTACACTTTGATGCTTTTCTGAAAATGTAAAATTGATCAACAAACTAAAAGTTTTTAAAAAATCCAAATCGAACTACGGCGATCTGATTCTAATTAGTTCGGTTTGGAAAACCTTTAGTTTGTTAGGGATTAATCCCCCATATAACAAATTAAAAGTACTTTCCGGGTGACCGTAAAATACTATAAAAAATATTTTCCCTCTAACTACTTCATTTTATTCGATTAGATTAGGACATTAGGTATTCATACTGTAAGAGATTTTTTTGTATTTTATTTTCTTTCCGTTTTTAATGTATATTTTATGGATGAATTGAAGAAACAAAAAATGGTTGAAGGATCAATAAGACGAGAAGGAAAAAAAAATTATGTAAACAATTACGAGATGGGGCAAAAAAAGAAAAAGAAAAAAGAAACGGTTCAAGGACCGTAAACTGACCCTTGAATCAATGGGCCACATGAACCAGCCCTGAACCATCAGCTCATGGGCTGATCACGGTTTAACATGACCTCGACCCGTGAACCAATGGTTCAAGGCTAGTTCAAATTGCTACCCAAGTTTAGGCTAAGAAAAGGTTATCTCATAAGAACAGAATATTCAATATTTAATTGTTAAGTTATTTACGGCTCACAAGGGAAATGGACTATTAATAGTAAGTCTCTAGGACAACATTACAAATGAAAAAATTACAAAAAAAGTATATATAAAAAGGAGATTCTTAGTACATATGAAAAGAGGTAAAAAGGACAAAAAACAAAAATGAAAAGGTAGTACAATATCATATGAGGTAGACAGTTAACAATACAACATTAGTCCTGTATGAAGATTCTCTGAACACAACAAGCAAAAGGGATCAAGATGTTGTGGCAACAAAGGAGTCAAAACGAGAGAAATAGTAACATGCCGAGAGAAAACTACTCGGCCAATAAATAAGTCTCTCATCACTCGGCAAGAACTTCTCAGCAATAGTTGGTCAAATTACTCGTCACAGGATTCTTGGTAAGGGAATGGTCAGTAACATCACTACTGAGAGTATAGATTAACGTATAACAATGCAAGAAGCTCAAGGAGTTCAGCCGCCTTCCTTCGATGTAAAGTTTCTCGTCATCAGCAGGTTATCGAGAGAGAATTTTTCGAGTGAGGGATTGGAGTCCTCAGAGTTAGGAGTAAATAAAAAAAACTGTAAACCAAATCGAACCAAAAAATTGGTTTTTTTTTTTTTGTAAACCGTTTGGTTTACGATTCGGTTATGTATAAACTGTTTATGTTTCGGTTTAGAAAAACAAACCGAACTATTTAGTTAAATAAAAAATTTATATAGTTATTTTGTACTTTTTATATTTTTTTCTATTAATCTTCATAAATTTTATCAAATTTTTCATATCTTATTATTCTTTATCATAATTTTGTATTAATTATTAAGATTAAGTTGAGTAAATTTTATTTGAAATTTTATATTTATTAGAGATAAAAATGTTTAGTAAAAAATTAATACAAATGATTTCAATCATGGATCGAATTGATTTTAATTTAGTTCAAAAAATTTACGAATTAAACTATTATATTATATTCGATTTGATGAAAAGATGATAAACCATACTAAATCGAACTATACACTTCCTTACCGGAAGTTATACACGAATAATAAGACCAATGACCGGCTGTTAATCACATGGTGTTCGATGACATTATCAAATAAACCAAACAGTAAACGGCTGCTTGCGGTAGGGAAATAATAAAATGCAAAATCCTGTGATTCACGTTCACTAGCTTCGTTTTCCTTACTTTCTATGAACATTATTAATCATGTTTTTATCGCCACCGACAAGTCAGTTTGATCTTGACATTTCACATATACAAATGTACGATTAGTTTGCAGTCGCATTAAATGATGGGATAATTGACATTGAAATGCAGTTATTAAATTAGGGAGTAAATGCGAGGGATCCCATCTGAATATCCGATGTATATTGATTCCAGCCTTTCGTTTTTCCTTTCATGTATTGAATTACGTAATTGATTTTATAAAAATGGAATAAGATAGTTATTCATTTCTTACATGTTTATGCATATATTTGGTTAATAAAGTTGTTATCTATATTATTAAGTTAATACTTTATATTAACTTCTCAGGTCCTTTAAAAATTATTAATAATAATCATTTAAATTATCATTAAGTCTTTTTTATATAAGCAAAAAGAACTTTTTTAATGACTTAATGACAAACCATATAATCTCTACAATTACACGTATTATGAAAATAACAAAACCATCAAAATTTCTAATTTAAATTCCACTCTTTTGCTTTGTTATTTTAATATTACTCAAATAATTCTGAAAACTTTTTATCTTCTAAAAATTTTGAGTTGAAATATTTAATAGAGACATTTAATTAAAAAAGTATTTATTTTTACACTAAATATGGGATAAAAAATTTTTTGTTGTGTTTTAAACTATTTATTTTTGCACAATGTGGGTGCGCTGATTTCAAGTGATGAGTTTAAAATTGTTTAGAAGGAAAAAAGGATAAATGTTTATGAATTAATATATAGAACAGCATTTAATAAGATACTCTAATGATGATATATTACCTCTAAAATTGATCGGGAAAGTACTTTTTGTCGCTTTTCATTTTCCAAAAATAGAATTATATCTCGATTTTATTCGTTAAGCGGCAAGACATCATTGTATATAAACAAGTCAAATGTTCTTTATTTTAACGATTTTGTACAGGAGTAACATGCAAATAATGGGCAGGGAAAAAAAACTATATTGGGGAGATAATTGATATGAGGCAATTAGTTTGCGTTTATATAAAAATATCAATTAGTGATTAAGATACAATGTGTTTTTATTATTCTAAATTTGAAGTGGAAAATGCTTTGCTTATAATTATGTTTCCAAATTAAATTTAGTTTTCTCAAGTTTCTCAATTGAAAATTGTAAATAGCAATAATAATACCTATAATTCCAAAGAGCCATCCAAACCCCGCTCCCGGTCGCACAATAAAAATATCAATTAGCAGTAATAATACTTAGCATAACAATACCACCTATTAAGTGGGACTTTAATATAAAATAGCTCCCATAGTTTGAAATAAAAAAAACACTTCACTACAAAAATTTAATGAACCATAGTTTGAAATGGAAAATATATATATTTTTTTTACTACAAAAATTTAATCAATATAGATGATTGACATCAATGTTTTATTACTTTTGGAAAGTCCAAATATATAATTTCATTACGAAGTAATAAAGAGAGATATAGTTTGTAATAGTTATTTATAGAGTAAATACGTTATCATAAGGGATTTTATTCCTTTACAAATATAGTTGGTCTTAATTAATTCATGCTTATCCACGTAAAATTAATCCCACAATAAATCATTCTACATTAATATATCAGCATTAAGGGCAATCAAAGAAACTATAATGAGCAAGCAATTGATAGGAAGCAATTATTCATCTCCACATTCCCATCAAAATTAATTATATTAGTTAAATTATTACTAGGTCCTTAATTATATTTAACTTTATCCAACTATCCATACTATTCCAATTAATCACTTATTAGAGTAGTTTCATATTATTTATTTAATACTCTTACATTTGAAAATGGTGATTTCTTTCCATAATGCATAGGCATTTAACCCCCATAATTCCCTTTTAGATTCTTTGTACAATTTACATACGAAAATATTAACAAAAGTATTAATCCCATGATCAATGTAGTATTACTACTATCTATTTCATTATTATTAAGTCACTAATTATTATTCATATTCACATCAACTAATTATTTTTTCTCTATTGTTAAAAATATTGATGTATTTGTATCTATCATTTGTCACCTTAGATTGATTGAAAAGTAAGTAAAAGCAAAAGTTTTGTACAATTTAATTTTTAACATATTATAACCCTATATTTCATAGTTTTGGATTTTTTGTGGTGATTTTTGTTTCATTATAGAGATTTTTGTTTTGTTTCGTTAGCATATTGTACGGGAATTTATGGTATAAAAATAACTTTACAATTTTTAAATCAATTCAAATTTACGAAATTAATATAAATTTGATTTAATGGATCTAATATCTATTTCCTTACGACCCTCATCTCTCTTTCCATTCTCTCATATCAAAATAAGTCATATCAATTGTAATAGGTTAAAAGAATTACATGCATAGTACTTTGATTCAATATATTTAATTTTTTCTCTTAATATTTACAATGCAACTAAATTAAATTAATATAGTGTAAGGTCATGGGCTACAATTGTATAAATATTTATTTCCTAGATAATTATAAAAGTTCAAAGGAATTTTTTTCTTATATCTTCCATCCGATATATGAATCAACTTTTAAAATATTATCATCAAAGTTTATGTTTAATACTTTTGTCATTTTTCATAACAAATATTATTAAATAGTCCATTCTTTTGCACTTGCATCTCGTGCGCGTCATCAACTAGATTTACAAAATTGTTCTTATTATAAAATGAGGAATTGTAATTCTTTTACGGGATCGAAGAAATAATTATTATTTAATCATTTCTAACATATTTTTAAATCTATCAATTAAATCTCAAAAGAACTATAAAGAAATAGCTATTGTTTTTTTATTCCATTCCTTAAAAGTTAGAATCCTATTCTTTCCTATTTCATTCCATAAACTAAACGTGTCACATACTTAGTACGTTATGTATTGTAATTTATCTTATTATTGTCTTATTAAAATCTAAAAATCAAAGGGATTCATAAAGAACGTGTCGTGTGTGCATGCACACTTCATGTGTAGAAGATGGATATTACACTTCAAAAGACTCGAAAAACTTTGAATGCGATAGAAAGAAATCAAAGAAAAACATACCTCTTGATAATGATATGATAGGTAGTGAAGCTATCGTATAGTATATTTTTTTCTCCGGAGGAAAGTCGATAACAATATAAATCTAGAATTCATCTCCCTAATGAGAAGAATTTGATGGTATTTGTAGGAATGTGTGAACAATAGCTGCCATCAGATTTCATTGATAATCAACTAATTAGATTATTAGGGCTGTTTGTTGCACATAATGATTGGCTTAAGGAGAGGCTTAGAAGGAGGCCTTCATTTAAAGATGCCTTAATTTCAGTATGTCATATCGTCATGGCATTCACGTCCACAAATGTAAGACAGTCTTAATTTCTTTTAGGATTCCATAACCACCCATGTAATTCTCCCTTACACGCATGCATTTGCATGCTTAACTCTTGTCCTTGCCACATAGACCAAGTCTGATCTTTACCTTTTTTTTTTTTTTCTCCCCCTGATTTTCACATAACAATCGTTATCATAATTTATTTTCTTGAAGGTATCATCATCTCATAATCTTTCCAGGTCACTCTTTGCTCCAAATTCAGTTTGGAATGTCCCATTGCAAAAAGAAACCCAACATTGAAGATCTTTTGGGCCCTAAGGTTCAGCTCAAAACTCTTTAGCCTATCAATAGTTTGGTGAATGAAGTTTCTGAGAGAGATTTTCAAACCCGTGTTATCCTTATTGGAGGACAACGTCCGTGCCAAGTAAACTACAAGATATTGGCAATGGCCAGTGTGGGCACATAGCTCCGGGTATAGTTATGTGGATATAATGAAGAGGCTAATGATTGGTCTTATGAAAAATGAATGCATTCTTCTAATGAGAAGAGGGTGGTGGTCTATTTCTTAGAAGATCATTCACGTTTCCGGTTTGCCAAGTTTTCTACGTTGAGGTTTTTACGTGCCAAATATGTGTCCCAAATGTGTCAAAGTTAATTTGTATTATTAAGTGATATTTTGAAGCTTTCAAGATAATGAAGAGATTCTAAATCTTAATGGGAGAATGTTGTAAGGTTGTTTTAAGGTCGTGAACATAAGGGAAATGTTTTGGAAGAGAGGTTCTTGTATGTCACGACGATGAGACTGTCCCTTTGGATAAGTTTTGCATTCTCTGAGGTTTCATAGCTTGCATTTCTGTCCATTCCATCTTTACTGATGCATTAATTAAAATTGACATGCGCGAGACAATGGAGATTGAGCAAGGCCTCTTCCACTAGCTCTCGTAGGTTTTGGCTGTCCAAGTTGCAATTGTGTCCAGGATCTACCAATTATTTGGCAAAAGGCTGGTGGATGCAGTCAAGTCCTCCCCCGTTCTGCAGCAGAAGCTCAACTTGTGGAAAACAAGAGATGGTAGTGTAAGAAGGAAGAGGTACATATGTATTTCCATGAGGGAGAAGTAGCTCAAAGGTTAGATTTCTGGTTGCACGTCGTATCGATGCATATGAACTGCAACTTTAGGTTCCTATGTCTAAAGAGATAGATTAATGATAAAATTCTTCTGCTGATTGACGATTCAAGATTTAGCTGCCGAATGAGACTGAAAGGGATAGCTCTAACATTTATTACTCTTTTTGCTCATAATTTCTGCGAGGGTTATCTCAAGGAAGCCTTTGCTGTTCAATGCAACCTTGGACAGAAAAAAATAATGAAACGTCCTGCATGTTCAATTGATATTGCTTATTTTCTTCAAAACCCACAGGTAGGACAATGCAGTCTTCATCATCTTTATTTATTGAGATTATTGCAACTATATTTAACAAATGCAAAGTTTTGATTACAATAAATATTGAAAAAAAAAGTTCGAAACACTTCTTCCATGAAACAAACACACCCGAGAGTCCATCAAGAAATAGAGAGCTAGGATACATCATCACTATTTATGCAACAACAAATGAATGGATTCAAATAGAGATACTATTAGGGATTCCTTTTCCAGTCATCCCATCTTCACTAGTTGGATAAAGAAGAGTGTAAGGAATCTTGACAGGTCCGACCCTGTTTCTCCATTGAGGATCCTCGTTCATTTGCATTATCCTTTCCTCAACATCTGCCAGCTTCTTTCCAAATCTCTCAAATGCTTGCAATGGTTCACTATCTGTTGTCCATTCAGGAGTTTCTCTCTGCCCAAGATATACTTCATCAGTAGAGTGTCTTGACAAAATCTCTATAAGTGAAATACCTATCAGAGTTTGAAGTTGAGCTGTGATTGTTCTCAGGAAAGCTTTGTCAGGATCAGACTTGAGTTCCTCATAATCAGGAGTTCCTTCTTCAGGCATAAACCGCCGGCTAAGCGTTGGCCGGTCAGGAAGATACCCTGCATAGGCATATTGTCCAAAATTGACAGCAGCATGGACAGCAGATGAAAGCCATATTATAGTTGTGCATGAATCCACTAGTTCTTTGAGATTTTGCATTTTTGGCCACCATGGTTCATCTTTTTTATCACCATGACCCTCCTGTCTTAGTTCGTTCCACCAAGATTGCAGTTCCTTGTCTTCCAGAATCATATTATCATTTTTGTAGTAGAAGGTGCAATAATCTTCTACCCATGTTTTTATTGCTGACCAAATCTCAAGGCCATCAACAGCATAGGGATAATCTTCAATCATCAGACGGAGACCATGGGGGGCATTTGGATCTTCAACTGCCATCCCTCTGTTGAAAATGAAAGTCATCATACCAAATTAGTAAACTTGAACCATGTTAAACTAGAGATATGTACCCTGTTAAATAATTGGATCTGTGTCTTAAAACATAGTCACTAGTATAGCTAATAGTTCCTTGATAAATATGAATTCAAATAAATACATTCCTTAAACATATATGTTACTACTTCTGTGTTTTAGTACCTCTTGATTAGATCAGCCGGAAGTGCCTGCTCTGTGAACACCCAATTCTTGTAAATTATGGAAGACAGTTCCATCGAGTACTTTCCCGGGAAAACGGTTGCTTCCAATATCCCACCAGCGTTGATCAGGATTTGTCTGCCAATCGCATTGATATCCATCGTGTAACGGAAGTGAGGATGCAAAAGCTTGTAAATGGGGTGAAGCACACTCAATTGCCTATTTGTTGCAATTACGAAAGGCTCAATCACTGCATGAGTATTTAACCTGCAATTGAAATCAAGCATGCTGTCAATCAAGAACGCTTGTCCATATGTTTCACAGAAAATGTTTTTTCCATTTTGTTAGATTTTTAATGTAGTTTAACGTTTGTGTTGCTTAAATTTTTCCTCCTAGTTGTTATGAATGGTACCACAACTGCCTCATTTAAAAGTTTAAACTTATAAATACGTTCTCCACTATTATATTTATTTTGTAACAATTCTCCTTACTTGTAGCCAACTTTGACCAAGACCCAACAACTGGACTAACATAATTAGATGGAGATTGGTCAATGATGGTTCCAACTCAAAACCTCTTACTCTAATATCATATTATAAGTAATACTACAACTGTTTTATTTAAAAATTTAAACTTATAGATAAAGTGTTAACTATTATATATGTGATGTAAATTAGTTACCTCAATAGATTTCAATTACTAATGGCTTTCGTAGTAGTTGTTAAAGAGAGAAAATACTAGAATTAGTGGCTAGTGACATGGTAAAGTAGAGCAAAAAACTCCTTACATTGATGTATTATTCGTTTTAGTATGATTTGTCATAAGGTTTACTCTTAGGTATCAATTGCTTATCAAGAGATCACCCTCTTTCAAAGTACTCTCTACTAAGCATGATTAACTTTAGAGTTTCGATTACTTTATACCATTACATTAAAAGACATTTCGATGATTAAAGTTTCTCTACACTCTATTTAAAGGATATCATGATCTCCTCTACTTAGAGAACTCACTTCCTCATCAATTTTGTTACATAGTTACATAAGACAAGTAGTATTTATAGGTGCTTCTCTGCACACCCAAAAGGTCCTCTACAGTATGACACTTTGCCTCAGTTGACCCTTAGTTTCCCTTTCAATTGGTAAACTACTTTGATACCACTTGTAACAACCAAAACTCCTTATAACAAGATAGTGTTTGATTCCAAACACTAAGATTACTATGGTGAATGGTAATACTTGGTTGTTATAAAGTTTAAGACTGATTGTATATACATTAATAAAAATGTTAAATATGTACAGATTGACCTTCTAATTTCTAAAAGTACGTTAATCTCTGTATACATTTTCAAAATGTGCATTTACCTTCTTATCAAGTGTTAAAGCTTCCAAAACCATCACTAAAGACCCATAAGTAGCAACAGTTTTAGGCTACAGCAGAGCTTTAGGAGGTAAGTATACATTTTCAAAAGTTTTGGGAAATTGAAGATAGTCTTGTGGAATTTGAAATCTAGCCACACCAAACCAATAGACTTTGAGCAATAGTTACAATTTCTATTTAAACTAAAGGATAAAAAAGAAAAAGAATTTTTCAGATACATACCAATGGCTGATAAGCTGATGATGGCCGGAATCGGTTACAGCTGCATAAGCCTTGGCCAATTGCCAAATGGAGCTTTCAACACCTTCATCAGCCGGAGTGTACACTTTGCTGATTTTGCCCAACTGATCTCCATCTGGGTTTGGTAGACTTAGTTCTATTGCAAGAGGCATCAATGTACCATCATCTTCCAAGAACAAGAGTGTCCGAGTAGCATACATCTTCGTAGAAGTCATGTTTATCCGCCTGATGTATGGCATGAGCGAGTCATGATGATCCAATATGAACAACCTATTATTCCTGATAGCCTGCATCCAAATGTAGATAAGTATGTAATAACGTTTTTTCATAACGAAACCACAACAATCCAAACTCTACATTTGGAGGCATTATCCGCTTTAGTATAATACACTTTATGGTTTTGCCTTTGACAGAGCTGCTTCCTAGAGAAGATCATCCGCTTGGATTGTTCTCCATTCGGCATGTTTAAACTTGAAATTTTGATGAATTCAAGTCCATTAAACCAAAAGACACCTCAATCTTTAAGGGTTTCGTCATTTTCTATTTTGGATACCATAGAAACTAAGCAATGGTTTTCTAATTGTATCAAAACTACCAAATGGAAGGAGAGTACCTCATCTACAGTCAAGCAATTCAAGCGATTCTCAATATGCTCTCTGGTTATTGAACTGGTTTGGTTGCCATACAGCTTGGGGTTCAGCTTGCTTGTAGGAGGGAATTCCTGCATTTAGTGTAGAACTTAGTTCCAAGCAAAAAATGGGCTATATGGTTTTTTTGGCAATCACCATCTTCAATGTACAGATATAACATATTCTACTATAAATTTTTCTGAGATCCCTTCAAAACTATTGAGATTACAACAGTGCTTCGGATTTCCAAGATAGCATACTTGCAGCCCTTGGATAATTTCTAGAAAATATGCAGACAACACTCAAAAATTGCAGAGTCAAATATTACTTGGAGACAGCGGATGATGAGAGGATTAACTCCTGCAAGCATTTCTCTAGCGAATTCTTTGTCAGTCCTCCATGCGGACTTGTCTTCTGCTTCAAGAAGAGTAAGAAACTGTGAATTAGACCATACATATTAATGATGGAGCAGCTATGTTTGCTTTAGAGATAAATTTTTTACACTATTTTCCGATATTTGCAATGATTACATTTCACAAATGTCAAATATTCTTATTAAATTCACAAGAAATTGCAGATAATGGGGTGGCTATTAAGATAATTAATATGTTAAGATTATTATAGCAATATTTGACAATTCTGAAATTTTATTATAAGAAAAATTAAAAAAATTTCAGAAAACATTTCCTGCAAAACAAGCATGGTTACATATAATCATATTACCTTTGAGAACTTCCGGCATGGGATATTTAAGGAGCCCTTCCCCATCAGTAGGAAGTATCTGCTTGAGCATTTCCAGGGGAATATTTCTTTTAATATTTTCAAGCAGACCTTCGGGCAATTTAACACCTCCTTCATATAGATTGAGCACATCCTGGAAACTATCAAATTCTTTTGGGGTCTTATCAAAAATGGATTCTAATTCGGGCTTGACGAATTGAGCTACTGATTTAAGTGCATAACCAAGGAAGTCTGACAATTTTAAGTGGCCGAGTCGTTCATCTCTTGGAACATATATTGATAAGCTCTCAAGAAGAGGTATCCTGCTCTCGCTTTTGGGATCTGTCAATGTAATGCAAAAACAACAGAGGAAAACCTAGTTAATCCCCAATGAAGGAATAGTTATGCATGCATAGTCACATTGGTATGTTCTTTAAGATGCAACCAGGCAAGTCTAGGACGAGTTTTCTGAAATCTCATCTTGATAACATGTTACGTATCTTGAAACCCATTGCATACTCTAAATGGTATCTTAACGTGTAACCAAAACTCGACCAATAGGTCAAGACCCTTATAGCCTAGTAGCCTAGTCATATGGATCATTTATTTATTTTATATATATATATATATATAAAGAAAGAAACTGGACCAACAGCATTACAGTTCTAACCTGTTTTAGCTGGTGGCCGGCCTGTCCGTCCTCGGCGAGGATAAGGATACTCCGAGGAACCACCAAGAACGGGGCGTGCATATTTTGGATCTTCATCAGGATTTCCCAGATCATTGTAGTATGCATAATCATATATACGATCCCACTCTTGACGCTCTCCTGTTCCATCTCCCCTCAAGTTAACCAGTTCTGCTTCCCTGTAATTCACTAGAGGCGGTGGTGTTTGACTTGGAAGATAAGTCTATGAAATCCATAACACCAAATTCAAACCAAGCATTAGCAACTACGTTGAAAAATTATCTTTCTTCACGAAACTAGATAGTTTTAGATGTTAAAAATTTGTTGACTAAACTCTCGATCCAGTTATGAATATGATTTGGAGATCATGAACTGTTTGAATTGGGTATATCTACTTAGATAGCTGGGATTCAGAAATGGTAAAAGGCTTTTTATTGTATAACTGCGGAATCTCATGTTAACACGATCATATGGTACATCCAATCAATAAATAATTAACACATCGCATTCGATCTGTTGTTGTCTTTCATATTCAATATGCCAATAGTGCCATAAAGTTAGGAGAAAATTAAGAATAAAAATGCCAATAAAGTCAGATGGTTATTAAAAAGTAAGAAAGAAATGTCGTCCGGGATTCAAAAGACTACGGACTGAATTTCCCAAGAGTACCACGTTTTCATGCTGACATAGAATTAAAAAACTATTCCAATAATTATTTGTAAATAACCTTAATACCTAGAAACAAGTTTTCATGTTATTAGTGATGTTCTTATCTATATTCACTTCAAATATACATTGTCATATATAAAAGAAAATATAAAAAAAGATACATATTAACTAACTGTTCAGCAGCAGTAAGATACAAACCGAAACACGATTCAGGAACCAAATAATAATAATAATAATAATTTTTCAGAATTAATAATTGAAAATGATAGCATAAAAATTAAAAATTTTACCTTATTAGAAAAGAACACACGGTCACTTGTATAGTTCTTGGATGGATAAATCCAGGAGTTGCAGACGAAATGAACTCGGCCATGGCCTGGTACATCCTCTAGCGTAAGTGTCTTGAGGTAAAATTCACTGTGGTGTTGATTTCTGACAAGGAAAGCCCCTGGAATCCCTATTTCTTCGTTCCAATCAAAGGTAACACTGAATGCAGATTCGCCTTCTGCCAATAGACTGAACTTGGTAATCCAGTTTTCCAGATACGCATGTTTTCCCAGTTTTCCTTGCAATCCATTTTCTGGAGAAAATGAAAAAGGAGCGAGTAAAACAAAAAATTTAGACCCTTTTTTAGTGTAGAAGATCCAGCATTCTGTAGGTATTTCTACCGTTCCATTAATTGGGTCTTCCAATTCATCATTTAACTATTGAGATACTAATATAAGATAATGTAATAAGGAACCTAAAGATAATACACGACTAAAAGTTCCCTATATTAAGTGAAAGCATGATAAGGCCTCTTAATCAGAACAAATGATTCACTAGATAGTTCACCTTTCAAATATTTAGTATAATAATGATTGTTTACTTAAAAAAAATACTAACATACATAATATGATTACTAACATACATGGCACTAAATCCTTCTTTCTTGGTCACATGTGCAGATATTTGGGTGGCATTGATTAGTAGCATCATGTATTGTCCCTAGAGTTTGCTTCTTGATAAAAAATGGTAAATTGGATTATATCCCAAGTCTGCTTACCTACTTCCTGCCCTTATAGCTGCCTTTCTAGGAGATGTCCGACTGTCTCGACAAGGGAATGAGCTACTTGAATTACCAGGGTTGGAATATGTTAGGTACATGTGCATGTGATGAATTTTTGTCTATTTTTATTTTGTCACTGTCTACATGGCAAAACCATAGGAGGTTCATGGGTTATTTTCAGTCAAAAGCTGAAGATACGTGATCTTATAAATAGAATACTTAATAATCGGCTGCCAGTCATATAGCGGTTGACCAAGGGTAAATATTTTATTTAGATTTGTTTCTTTATTTGTTTATTTAAACGTGTATTCATCGTCATATTCTCTAGATTATATATATATATATAAATTTATTGTAGAGCTCTATAAATAAATAATAGCCTATATTTGTGGGCAAATAAATTTTATGACATAGTAAATTTATAGCCGCATATCTTATGGGTTTTTACCTCCACGTTTATCTCAAGCTTTCCACGTAAATTCACCATGTTTTGTTGTTTCTCTTTCTCTAATTCAATGGGATTATCATGGGACGATTGAGGGAGATTGATCTATTACTATTATTGCCTCGCGGTATATATAACAAAATAAAGCTACAAGCATATATGCCCACATTGGTGCGCTGCTGATGCAATCTAATGTTCAAAAAAAAAAATTGATACTAATAAAAGATCTTCAAAACTTCACAAAATGTTGAATAATAGACCTTAAAAAACACACAAAGATACCATGTTACTAGAAAATACTTTGTTTAAAAACTTTTACAACACGTTTAGTTTATGAAATAGAATGAAGAGAGAATGGAATTGAAATTTCTTAAGGAATGAAATAAAAGTATAATACATATTATTTTGTTTAGTTGTATTTATAATCAATTTAGGAATAGACATATAAGATAACTTTAATTACTAAATTATCCTCGATCCATTTTCTTTCTCAACTAATTCTAAAATAATAGACGGTGGTAATTTATGGCTGTAGTAATAGCGACGACAATGGTGGTGGTGACAACAACAGTAGTGGTGAAGGTGACTACAGTGATGGGGGCGACAGTAACGACAGTAATGGTGATAGTAGCAGCGACGATGACAGTAATGGTGATAGTAGTAGTAAGGAATCATGATTTTTTGGTTGAATTAAGAAATCCATATTATTTAGGAATCTCTATTACTTGATTTTAAATAATAGGGATTTTTATGAAATTGTGATTCCGTAACGAAAAAACAAATAAACATGGTGATGGCAGAATAAGGAGGGAATAAAATTTTAATTCCATTCACTAAACGTGCCCTTAAGGTCATTAATATATCATTAAAACTTAATTTTACAATTTTTACCAAAAAAAAAACTTAACTTTACAAAATATGCAAAAGTAGGTTTTAAATATGGTACTTAAGCTTTAGCCATCTTTACAGTTAACTACCCATAGTTTGAAAGTATAAATTTACTACTTACAAACTTCTCACGATAATTTATAATATCATTTTAGGTAGTTAATTATAAAAATGAGCTATTTAGATATTTAATTGTAAGAATAGCTAAGGTTCATATAGTTAATTAAAAAGGGGGCAAAGTTCATATATCAGATTTGCACAATAAAATTTAAAGCAATTAATTAAGAAAATTAATAAAATTTAGATATTAAATGTAACATTTATTTTAACCTAAATATACGTTTCTAATTCTTATTTTAAGATAAAAAGAGTATACAATTCACTATAGTATGAGAAATATTTTAGTAGTATTAATACTCTACGTATCTTATTAAGTGATTGATAAATAATCTTAATACATAAAAATATAGATCTAGTATTATAAATGTATATATAAATATTATTTGTACTTATTCATCACTCATCAAAATATGTAACATATTAGGGTATTAAATCAGCCTCCTAAGCAGCTCTCTTCTATTTACTTTATAAAGAGGTATTTAACTAATGTTAATTAAAATATTTTTAAAATTATTTACTAATTTTTTGAATCTTTTACATGTCTCTTGTTATTATTATTTTTTAAATTAATATATAAAATATAATATTTATTATTATATATTATATTAATAATATTATATTTATTTTTACTAAATATTTAAGAAAAGAAAAAAAAAAGATTGGAATTGCCGTTGCTTTTGCAACGATAAAATTTGGGCTAAAGTAATGTCTGACACTGGTCAGATGTAAAACAAGGACAAAGGGGAAAAAAAATAGCATAGTATCGATATCTAATTAGATACTCAAATACTTTTAAGTAGAGAATTTGGATCAAATATTCGTTACAAACATGTTCGCAGTAGCAATGAACTTTTTCTCCACTGTACATATGGAGGAAAGACGTCCCTACTCCCTATTATTATTTTCCTGCGGAAAATTTTTACTCTATCGTAGTCGTTGTGTCAGTTTAGAGTACCGTGAAAGTCAGTTTTTCCCTGCACGACCGCCACGTCAAACTGGAAATACTATTGATGAATGTTCCACCACCGAAATCTCCTTAATTTGCATCGTGTCGTTATCAATGGTGTCTACGTATTACAAACAACTAGAATTTGGAAAATCATGGTCCAGAGGAAGATCGACAACTCTTTCAATCGAAAATATTATGATATTCTTATACATATCATACCAACCAGATCTTTTGCTTTTTGATTTTGAGTACCCCGGACAACATGGATCGGAATAGCCCGTGTCTTTCGTATCTTTGACCATCAATATCAGGCAACTAACAATATCCTAATTAGTAGCTCCACATGATTAATATTCTAATTAGTAGTTTAGTTTTGGATAAGTATAGCTCGGGATATTTTCATCTTTGTTAAATAAAATACTGTTGTAATCAAACAAAATAAATAATATAGAAATACTACTGAGGCAATTACATAAAAAGGACAAATAGAAGAATGTAATGGAATAATGAGAGAGAAAATTAAATTATGAGGAAATTATAAATGATTTCCGTAAACTTAAACTTAAGTATATATTTATCCCTAAACTACAAAAAAATGTTGTGAATCATTGCTCTAATCTTTACTAAATTAGCAATACAAAGGATAATTTTCAATTAGATAAAGTCATATCATGATAAAAGTTTAAAGGATCTTAAAAATACACTTTAATAAATTCATAGAGTATATCTATACCAAGTTCAAACTTTAGGGGCATCATTTGCAACTTATGGCCATATTTACCGATTTATTAAAGTTTAATAGCATGATTTATAATATTTAAAATTTTGAGATATAATTCATACCTAAATAAAAGTTTAGAGAGGTTTTTATTCCTCTTAAATTATATTTGCTTTTATGAAAAGATTTCTCATTTGTTATAAACTATTTTATCCAATCTTTGTGACAATAATATATATTAAGAGCGATTGAAGACATGGTTCTGATTTGATGTACAATGTGAGTTTTCAATTTCAAAATTGTTTTCTGAGTCATGCTATGTTTTAGATCTGACTTATTTTATAAAATGTCATAAATTATAGCACAAACTGCAAATACATCTCTTTATTTTATTTTACTGAATTTTATATATTTATTTATTAAGTTATGCGTTTAGCTCACTTATCATTGATATTGAGGGTTTACACTTCTTAAATCTTAAAAAAAAAAAAAAGGTGCATTTGAATCCTACATGACTATTTTACCCATAATTTTATATATTTTTATTAGTTTTAATATTTTATCCATTGGCAAATTAGAATAAAAAAAAAGGTCTAAAACACCTTTTTCAAAATTAAGAGTACAGCTATAAATGAGTTGAATTAGGATAATACAATACTAAGATCAACTTGAATAGAACCTAAAATATGATGTTAAATTTGATTTTTTTAGAAAATGTATTTTCTTTTAATTAAAATTATATTAATATTTAAACTCAACTTAAACCCAAATAATATCTTAGATTTAACTTAAGTTGAATTATCACAAGTTAATTAAGTAAAATATTATGAAAGTTAAACTTAACTCAACATAGCAGTCAAGTTACTTAAATTCATACATGACTTGACTGTTATAAACTCTGACTCTAATAGCTTGTAAATTAAGAGCCTGAAGGCATAACTTTGAAGATAGAAGGAATTTTTTTTTTTTTTTTTCATGATAAAAGATAGAAAGTAAAATGTTTATAAAGCAAGTATAAAAAGATAAGATTTTTGGTATGACTCAATCTTTTGTCGCGGCACGCCATAATGATAAGGATTTTGTGATGGAGGAGTTACGTTGACTAATAGTTGAGACTTTGAGAAAAAGGATTGTGTTAACTGATATCCACGGCAATTTTAAAGTCCTTTTCCCAAATTGATGCAGATGTATCCCATCTCCCATCCACGATATTAAATAATATTATTAAACTGCTGAACACCGTGCAGTGGAGGGAGAAGCTCTCGAGTCGCCACGTTTAGCCGCCAAGCTTCCATGCATAAAGGAATAATTTATGGGATATAGAAAATACTTCCACATACCAGAACTTTGTGGCTCGGCTATTTGTGAATTATGAAGATGGGATAACTACTTGGTGCCCATTTTAGTTACAGCATCATCTATCAAAATAACCTACTTGTTTGACACAATGGTCCATTGAATAGAGAGAAGTAGTAATTTATTAAGTAAGAATTTGATTTAATTTAATAGTTAATAACTGTAAATTATTATGAAGTGTTAAATTTAAAAATCATTGAAAATTTAGGTAGTATTATACTATATGAAGATATAAAATTATAAGCTATTCTATTACATATTTATCATGTCCATCCAATATGTTAAATAACCCTAAACCTTAGAAGTATAAAATATAATTGTAATAGAGATCATAGTAGAGACTATTAATTCCATATGGATCATGCGAGAAAAGTTATGGTGGTTTATAAGCCTAATATGAAAAAAAAAAAAAAACAACATTCTTAGTTAAGGGTATAATACATAAGATTAATAAAATTATATAGTCCTACGTAATCCTATTTATTTTATATGATACGCTTTCAATTGAAAATATTACAATCTATTGTTTCCCAACATAACAAATATCTAGCAATTATTATCTACAACCTTTTAGATTGAATAGATAACAAGACCCATTTGTCACCGGTTAGCTTGGGAATTAAATATCGGTGAAGTAGATGGACGATATGATTCAAAGACAAGTCCATAGGGATGTTGATGAATATGGAGGAGCCCGGACCACATCGGGTAATTTGAAGATAGCAAACGAGTACTGTTGGGGTAGGGAATGGACAAGTAGTGGGTTCTAGTAAGATTTTAGGATAATGAAACTTTTTATGGAAGAGGGGCGCAAGAATAGACCGAATCGCACACTCGATAGGAAAAAGGATTGAAACCTAATTATGAAATGATACAAAGTGGGCATTGCATGTCCAAGGGTGCGATAAACGTGTATTAATCTAACCAAATTTGTCACGTATAAGAGAAAAAATATCTAATTATATTAATACGTCGAATAAATCGATAAATGATTTATAAATACTATTTAAATTTTGATACAAAATAATAAAAAAACTTTATTTTTTAAAAACTACTAATTATATTTTTTCATATTAAACTTTTATTAGTATTTAACAAATTTTACCGATCTTTTACACAAACCCCAGATGAGTTAAAAGTATTATTCATCCGGGAACACATCAGTAAGTTGTTGCTTGGTTTCATCGGATCAGATACTAGAATCCCTATCCCACTTGATCCTTATTTGCCCATTTAAGAACTGTGTCACAAGTTAAAAAAAGACATTGTTGGCCGAGATTAGAGAGGACACACTTACCAGGATCAACATTTTCAGAGCTGACAAGATGAAAGGAAACTTTTTGCCCTAGCAACTCATGAACATCATCAAGAAGGGAGGCATTGAAATCATTGAAATCCAGAACATTTTTCTTCATCAACACAACTGTTCCTCCTATCTTCTTGCCATCACTAACACTGCTTTCGCCTTTGACAGCATCTACAAAAGTCTTGATCATCGTTTCTCTAAATTCACTCCTGAGTCGTAAATCAAGTATTATACATGTGTGAACCTTGTATGGCAATAATAGTTGAAGTTGGCATTTTAGAAGATGATATGATATGTAGTATATAAAGACAACGCACGCGTGTCCGTACACACTGTCGCATTTAATGGATGGGCCAATCCAGCTAATATAAACGCCATGTATTTTTCTCCGACTTCAAATAAAAACAACTTTGGTTGAAGCAAAGTCTTTGTCAATCATCTCTTTAGGTGTAATTTAGGTATGTTGAAAGGACCAATAATGGTGTTCTAAATGTTCACGTTAAAGGTCTTAAGGAAGAAAAAAAAGTTTCATGGTACTATTGCGTAACTTGAATTCTTGTGGTATATTACCAATGAATTATTTTTACTTAGGGAAAAAACATTTTCTATACTTTTTAAAATTATTTTACGCTGTATAAGAAAACATATATTTGAAGATGTGAAAAGATTTTTTTTTTTTAATTATTTGCTCATATCTTAATATATAACTTGTAACATCTGTTAATTTTTTTTTCATGTTTAAAAGGGATAATAATATCAACAAACATGAAACGGAGGACCATAACTTATTTAGTGAATGTGAGGTGAACTTATCCTTTTCTCTTATAGGAGTTTCTTCACAAAATCTTATATATAGCTACAGTACTTTTATGTCAATTTTAGGAAATTCGTCACTTCGATTTTGTTCAAGGGTATTTGCTAGATATTGGCCTTTTTTGTTCTTTTCCTTTTTTAAGGAAGTTAACCTATTGGCTAAAAATCAATATTATCATACTAAGAATGAAAAAGGATCAATAGTCAAAAAGGTCGATCAAAATTGAATTAGATCGAATCGAGTTAATAAAAATATTATAATTTAATTCATATTTATTCACAAGGTAATAAAACTATTTGCATTCTTGATATTTGAAAATTGAGAGTTTTTTAAAGTCTATTTTTTGTTTTTCATAAATCTATGTTCATTCTTTTAGTAAATTAGTGTATTTTTTTCAAAAAACAAAAGAAATAAATATATTTCAACTCAAAAAAACTTGATCAAATCCTATGGATACCAAGTTATATTGGTTAGGTCAATCAGATTAAATCAAGGTTACTATCAATTAGGCCAAGGGTTGACCTAGACCCATTTCTTGGCTAGTAAGGTCAAATTGAGTTTGATTGAGCAAGTTAACCTTAGGTTTAGCTACACTACTAAAAACATGCAACAAATGAGGGGAACAATCGAACTAGCTATCTTACTTAAAAGAGAGTCTAGGAATGAAGAAATTATTCATAATTATTGTACACCACATCTTTTATATATATATATATATGTGGTATATAAGGACAAATAAAATCTTAATATATATAGTGTATGCAAAATACAAGTGGTAGCTATTTTAGAAACTACCATTTCACTATAATCCCTGTAAAAAATTTATTGATATACGTACACTATACAGACATAGACATAGCATGTAGTACAAATGAGTCTTTTTGTGGTAGAAGTGTCACTAGGTTAGGGCCTATTAAGCACTTATAATTATGATAAAGATGGATAGAAGATATATTTACGTCATGTTTAATATGCGAGAATAGAATTGCAATTTTAGATTCTATTCTCATTCCCTGTATTTGGAAATACATTTAAAAACCAAAATCGTGAGAAATAAGTCATTATAGCAACAAAGATAAATTCAATTCTGCCTTTGAGAAGGTAAAATTAGTAGTTCCATTTCTTCTACGTTTATTATTAATAATCAAATTATTTATTCAGCCTTCGATTTAATTATGACATTCGATAATTAAGGGTATTTTTTATAATTGTTACTATATATACATTTAATTTCATTTCAATTCATTTTATCTCAAACCATTCCTATGTACCAAACGTGACATTAATATACTTGTTTATCCTGTAAAATGAATTCTTTGTACTTTGTTTTGCTAGAGAATTTTTCGTACCTTAAAATATGCAGATTCACTAGTTATTTATAATTAACCAATGCCTAAGTTAAAAATAACTATCCTTTGTTTTCCTTCTTTTTCAATTGAAGATTATCTCGGCTATTTACTTTTAAAGAAGCTATTAGAGCTACCAAAAATTATTACAATTGTTCACAGCATTGAACTTAAAAACCAATGAAGATTGTAGGTAACTCGATCTAATCATATAGATTAGTATATGATTGACACAATACTACTCATCACATTCAGACATAACAATATAAACAAGGCATTATGTCCAATTAACCAAGGTTTTTGTTTCCTTTATACAAGCTTTAAAAGCTTAAGCAACATTTGGTACATAAGAGTAGTCTAAAATAGAATAGATTGAAAAGGAATGAAATAAGATGGAGAATAGAACGACAAATCATTTTCCATGTTTAAAAATATCTATAAAATAGAATTGAGTGGAATGAAATTTAATGCTTATATAGTGGTAATTACAAAAAATACTCTTAATTATTGAATGTAATAATTAAATTGAAGATTAAATAAGTAATTTAATTAATAATAATAAATATGAAAGGTATGGAATCGCAATTATGCTTTCTTAAAAGTGGAATCGAATTCTTTCTTAAAACTAAAATTGTTAATTTCATGAAATCACGGTTCCAGCTCTTAAATGCGCTTTTAAACATTAAAAAAAAAAGGGGGAATTGATTCAGAATTGCGATTCCATTTTAATTTACACCTGCATACTAAACATAACATTAATGGCTAAGGGAAATTAGATTCAATTCACCCCTTATTCCTTATTACAGTGTTCATTGGATTTTTTTGTCTCCGAATCACAATTTATGAATTCAACCAAAAAATCACGACTACCACCACCTACCGTTACCAACACCATTTATCATCACCCTATTGCCACCACCATTACTTATCACTACCGTCGCTGCTGTCCCCGTCACCATTACCACCACCATCATTACCACCCGCCATCGCCATTACCACTCACCATTGTCGCCATCATCGCCACCGCCGCCGCCGCCGCCGCCATCGCCACCACCTCTAACCATCGCTATCATTATCACCATTGCTGTCGTCACTACCACCGCAACTATCCCCACCTACCAAGCCGCTACCTCGGCCACCATCAATCATCACCATTGCCATCGCCATCGCCACCGCCACCGTCACTACTGCTACCACTCACAATCGCTGTCGACCATTACCACCAACTCCGCCCCCACAGTTAATTTCTTCCATTACCACTTATTACTTTAAAATTACTTGAAAAAGAAAATGGATTAAAGGTAGTTTAGTCATTAAAGTTCTATTACGTGTCAATTCTTAAGTTATTTATTAATTCAACTAAACAAATTATTAAGTATTATACTTTTATTACATTCCTTAAAAATTCCAATTATATTCCCCCATCATTCCATTCAATGAAGTGAATGGACTATAAATCTTTAATAACATAGGAATAATACTAAGAGGAGGCAAAAGAGCTATTAAATCATCTACGGCAAGGCAAAACATAATATTGGCCATGTGACTCGTTCCTTCATCATTTCCTTCTCTTGTCATATGGTCTATCTTCGCCTCTTCAAACAAGAGCAAACTTTCTTTACGCAATCCAAAACATTCGTGTATTTCAACTTACCAAGTCTCGGAGTAATTCAACAGAAAGTAAATTGCCATAGCCGAATCAGAACTCAATTCAATTCTTTTGAGCTCCATCATGCTACAATACTTTTAACCCCAGTAAGTACCCCATCCATTACTGTGCGGATAAGATGTCCATCTTGCCTGTTTTCTTTCCAGATCCCATTACCTAATGACCTCTTTCATCCCTCAATACCCACCTACCTATTGTTGCTTCATCTGCTAAATTGTTGAGAGATGCATCGGTATTTAGCTTGATGCAGCCTTCCTCCACGAGCTTCTATTTCGATGAGCCATTAGGTAATCATGTACATGCTCCTTCTTCTCCTATTATAAATATAGAAATCATTTGCCTTTGTCCTCATCTTTTGAAACTAGGTTTGGGTTTCCTTGTTCGTGTACATGTAAGGGAGGTGGGCAAACCTACTATCTCCCTTAATGTTGGTATGTAAGAATATTTTGGAGTAAGAATGAACTAGAATCAAATGGAATAGAGTAAAATTAGGACCAAAATGATAATTCAATACCTGTATTTAGAAATAGCCTTGGAATCATTGATTCCATTCCAATAATATATATGGTTGTAACGTTTTTTTTTTCCCCCTAATTAAGGGAGGGGGGATTTGAATCTTGACTTATCCTAATAGGAGATCAGTGAGAATACCATTAGGTGCAACAGCTTTGATTAGTTGTAACATATTCAAAATGGAATGAAATACTTATGTAGTAGTATTTGTTAAAACTACCTATAATTATTGGATGTCATAACAATATTAAAAGTTAAATAAGTAATTTTAAATTAACAATTATTAATGAGGGTAAAAAAGAATCACAATTCCATCCCTTAAACGCAAAATTGGGATTTCCCCTTGAATTCTAATCACCTATTAGAATCACCAATCCTAAAGAATTGAGATTTAGATCATCTCTATTTACTATTTCTTCAATTTTCCTCAAATTATAAATTAATAGTTTGAATTATTTAGATTTTTAAAATATTATGTAATATCATTATATTTCTTATAATCTTAGCTATTAATAGCATGTGGTAACATCTCAAGGGGTAAATGAAAGGAAATTGAAGAAAATAAATGGAGATGATCAATTTTCAAAAAATTGTGATTTCATTTTCTAAAAATTACTTTCAAACATGAAAAAAGAAAAAAAATCCAATATCACAATTTCATTTCTAGTTCATTCTCATATATCAAAGGCACCATAAGAAAGTGTGTGAAGATGTCAATGCGCTACTAGAGGTACTAGAGTTCTGGCTCTCTAAGCACTTGTCGACCATACTTGGTAAAGAATTATATTCAATATAATGACTCTAATGCACGAAAAGATGCAAATCTAGTAATTGTATAAGATTAACAATGCCTGGAAGGTGGGCTAAAAACTAATAAAATTATTGTATCTATTTGTTGCTAACTTTTATGAAAACTACTTTAATTATTCTAATAAGTCATGTGGTTTAATTAGTGGTATATAGGTATCAATAAGATTTTAATATATGAAAAAATAATTTATGGTTTTTTAAAAATTAGGCACTATTATTAATATTTATACACCATTCAATTCATGATATATTCTAATACCAATTAATCTTTTTTCTACAAATACTGAAAAGAATTATGGCCTTATTAAAAAAAAAAACTTATTAATGACAAATGATGATCCTTAGATTAAGATCTTTAGATTAATATGCGATCAGTTAGGCACCTGAGTCCACCCAAATTGAAGCATTGTGAGTTTCCTTTAAGACAAAACAACGTGTGGTATACGTAGAAAATAGAAAAAATGGAATTTGTAATTAACGGGAAACATTTATGAGGGATATGAGAGAGGATCATCGGGCTTTTCACACTTTACATTATACCAGATTAAGGTTAAAAAAATTTTATATCATACAATAATATTGACACAAATGTTACAATATAATTAGAAATACGATTATAGAAATAAAGAATAATATGGCATAAATGATATGATAAAATGATACAAATAGATATATTTGTAACATGAATAAATTATTTATAATCTCTGTTCAATTTTATATATATTTGACGACTAATACAGACTCCACAAAAAATAATATATAAGTACAACCCGCAAAATGCACATTCATGATAATATATATGCGCATATACATGGCTAATATTGCCATGAAAGTTCTTTTTTATTTAATCAACAATAAACCAAAATATGAATTTGAAGTGGGGCATTTTTTGGAAAATAATTGTACCATGATACCAATGGTTATCCAACTCAAATATCCTTGTTTCCGTTTTTCCCTAATCCCTAATGCTCCTTTAAGACATATACATGTAAGATTTTTTCCCTATGTTAAAATTTTTTAAAGTATATGTTCATGGGGAAATAAAGCCTCAGTTTTTTTATTTTATTTTGGGATTAGTGGTGTATCGGTCCACGCAACTGATATAATGGTAAACTTTCTTGTTGCGTTTCTGGTCTTCTCTCCTATATGTTAGGAAATACTCAGATGGAGCCACGTGAATACGTGATGAGTGTTTGTTATCAAAACCAAAGACCACATGGGATGATGCATTATGAAAGCTTGGTCGCATTTGTGAAACAAGGTCTTTTCGTCAGAAAATAAACGTACAATGTGCTCTTTCTTTTACAAAATATAACTAAAGATCTTTTTTTTTTTTTATTGTTATATTATATTGCATCGTGAATAGATTCTTGTTTCATTGTGAATATCGTGGGAAATAGAATATTCAATTAGGAGTGATATATGTATCAGATGTATATACTGCTAATTAGTGGTAAACGAAAACCCAATTAAATTATATATATAATTATGTCAAATTCCCATAGGCCATATACTTGTGCCTATAGCAAAGACAATCACGTGGTACGTTATAATATATAGTATTACATTCTAGACTAGCTCTTACGACGGTTCTTAAAATCCTATTTTATTAGTAACCTAGACAAGACCTTCACTTGAAACCCAAATTTTCAATACAGAGACACTTATGGACCTGGGAATTTACGGTGGGAATGAATTGAATCTGAGTCCAACAATATATTAGTTTTGAGCTTGAGTTTAAAGTCAACTTAAATATCTAGAACTTGAATTTACGTAGAGCTTGATAAATTTAAATATTTTAGCTCAAAAAATTCAGTTTGAAGTAATATCTAAAATATACGAATTTTATTTAATTAGACTCATTTAAACTCAACTGTTTTAAAATTTCTAAAGCTCTTTTACTTAATTTATATTAAAGCTTAAACTAAACTTAATTTAATAAAACTCAGTCGTGGACGGATTCAAGGGGAGGGGAGCGAAAGGGGCCCTGACCCACTAAAACTCAAGAAGAAGTTAAGTTTAAAAAAATTTTCAAAAAAGAAAAAAGTATGTACTCTATATTTTAAAAAGTAAATTTTAGCATAATGTTAAGTATCCCTTAGTGGTTAATGCATGTTTTATAGATAAAGGGTATTGAGCTCCAATCTCATCATGGTCATTTTTTTTTTTTGGGAAATCGTATAAAACTTTGATTTAGACACAATTTGCCCATCTAAATTATTAAAGAGTGGTTTTTAGTCTCTAAATTCTTATAAGTTAGCAAAACAATCCCATAGATTGAAAATAACCCTTTAAACTTTGATTTTAGTTTGTGTTTAAGGGATGCTTATATACTAAAATCAAATTTTAAAGAGGTTATAAAGTTATTTGTTAATTTATGAAAATTTGATAACTAAAAATCATATTTTGAAAGTTTAAAGAGGTAAACCATATTTAGGTAAAAGTTTAGGGGTGCTTTTTGCATTTTCCCCTTGTATTTTATTAAGATGTATTTATTACTTAAATAACATTCTCCTTTTTTTTTTTCTTCCAACCTATTTATTTTCTATAATAACTAATAGCATTAAATTCATTTATTACAAAATTATATTTAACTAAATAAATTCTCTTGAATTGTATTTTTTATTAATAGTCACCATAAATAATAATTACTTTTCGCATGTTATGATTGTTTCGATCTTTTATAATGACTATTATAAAAATCAACGTAGATTGTTAAATAATTGATTACATAATAACTTATATTTAAAATGATATTTTTTAGCATTACTAATGAACAAATTTACAAAATTATCATGAAAATAAATAGATAAAACTTATATCTATCTCTATTTGCTCTTTTTAAACTATAAAATTTCACGTTCAAATATTTTCTAATATATTTTTGTTGAAACAAAATCCATACAAGTTTTATATATTATTTTTTTTATAAAGCAATAGTTAGATTTTAATTAGTTTATATGCTATAATAAAAAGGTAAAAATTTATTCTTTAACGTCTTATGAAATGTATCAAGCACTGTTAATCATTTTTTTAAAATGAATTTTTCTATTTTTTAAAGTTTTAGAAAATGTTTCGATTACAATAGTTAACAAAATCATTTTAGATGTAATATAATTATAATAACAAGTAAATATTTCCTTACAAATACTTCTAATATTGTCTTAACTAAAATAAATCCAACCCTTCCAATCGTATGATTCTGTGTCCGTTTTTGAACTCAACATATACTTAAAATTGACGAAAAATCGTTAGTTTGATAAACTCATCGAGCCAAATAAATTCAACATCAAATTAGACTTGAAAAATTACTCAAGTAGCACAGGTCCAAGCTCAAACTTTGAGAAACTGCTTGAATAGTTCAAATCCAACTCTTATTAATTATAAAAAGATGCAAATATCGAAAAGAGCTTAATTAGTTTCAGCCTACTCAAAAACATTTTAAGGTTAGCAGGTGGGTAGATGTTATTCAATACGGCATGTTACCCCATGCCCGTCTATTCAATATTTATGTCAAGCCATGTTCCGTCCTCACTCGCCGCCCTTCCATGCAATCTTTCCGTGTCTCTCCATGCTAGAAAAATCACGTCAATGATACGCTTATTGTCCTTTGCTTTAAAGCATATAATAAATGTTTTCGAAAAAGAAAGCAAGAGATAAGAAGATATCCGAGGCATGGTCCATTCATAAATATACTAATCATTGGGCATGTGGTGAAATGTGAGAAGGCGTGATTAGTTATTGCATCAACAGAAAAGTTAAATAAATTAATTATAAAAAAATCCTTGAAAACTCTACTAAAAATGGAGAAATAAATATTAAAAAACATACAACGATATATTACTATAGAAAACTTTGCGTAAACTCCGGCAGAATGTTAGGCTGATTTTATACTAGTAAAGTAAAATAATCATTTCATTTCTACAAATTTATTAATAAGTTTGATATGCATATCATAAAATGAGTATATTAAGATTCAGAATAATTAACATATAACATCTATAATAACTCAAATTAATAATTCTAAAACCTTAAGTATTTCTCTTCTTTTTAAATTACTCCAAATTTTAATTAAAAAAAAAAGAACTAAAACATATATAACTAAACTGTCACAGCGTAACTATCTAAACAAAATTCTTCCTTTCCATGTACTAATGATGTGCCTAATCCTAAACTCCGTGGCCATATAACTTTTCTTCCTAAAAACAGGGCCCTAGAGGGGTGAGCTAAAAGCTCAACATGTAGTCACAAAAACACATGCTTATAAACATGCAATGCAGAAAACATGCACATAACCAATTCCAACGTTGTAATCATCGGTCATCATCTTTAAATCTAATCGTTCTAACACCATAGGCTTAAACGTGTACCATAGGTTTAAGTAAACCAGAGTAACTCATAACTTCAATATTATATATATATATATAGAGAGAGAGAGAGAGAGAGAGAGAGTAGAAACAAATACAAAAAATTACATAGTCCTCAAGCAACATTAAGTTGCCATTAGCCTACTAGTCCATACATAAGCAAATAGGTGTCCTCATTTCGCAAGTTAAATCCACCTGCAATTTCGTCTTGATTTAACAGGCCATTAAATGACCTAACCTGATAAGTGATTACATGATGGTAAGAGAAATCATTACCAATCAACATGTAAAGTGTGTCAAATCACTCGCATATATTTGTATCTTTTTCGCCCTTTCCTAAATATAAGCTACACATATTTAATTTGGTTCCACTTTTTATTAAATTTACTTGTTTACTATACTAACAAGTACACTCAACAAAAATCAACTATTGTACTTATATATTGATTTCAAAGGCTGCTAAATCACAATTAATATCACATCCTAAGACAAAGGATAATATAAATGTCATGATTTGCCCTTAGTAATTCGAAGATTTCAACCTAAGTTTGTAATCACTTATTCATTGCCTATGGTTCAAAACTTAGAGAAAAGGCTACTCGTTATTTTATTTCATACTGTCGTTGATGAATTTTCGATGGGGGAAACTCGTGCTTATAGTTGGAATGATGCTCATAAGTTAGTTTGCACAAGATACAAACATGAGTCATAATGGGTACCGGAGGTATCTACAACATGTGTAATTGAACGCTCAAGTCAATATGGTGATCAAGAATATTTGTCCCTTGAAATTCACAATGCTTCCAATTGTGCACCATACTGTTTTTTTTATAATTCAAAGTTGAATAAATTAATTGAAGGCACTCTTAAAAAATCTTTTTATCACTGTATAAAGTGGACAAATAAATATTAAAATAGATACAATGATAGATTATCATAAAAAACTTTGTATAAACTCTAGTGGTATGTTTAGTTGACTTCTTAATAACAGAACAAAATAGTTATCCTTTTCCTACAAACCTATTCTTGTATTTGGCCACAACTTGATACCATAGAATGAGTATGTTAAGGTTCAAAAACTCAATTGTCATGAATGTAACATGTAAGTTCTCCTAATCTTAGAAAACAAGGTCCTTAGAAGGGTAAGCTAAATGTCCAACACATAGACACAAAAACACATGTATGAACGTGTAATACATAATCTTGCATAGCCTATTATTATCTTTAAATGCCTATTCTAATGTAGCAATCACTAGTTATTATCTTTAAACAGCATAGCCTTAGGTGTCCCATAATTGGAGTAACTCATAACTCCAACAAAATACCTATATATACATATACATACATACATTTATTATACCGATATCAAAGTCATGTCATCCTTAAGGCAATATCTAGTGACCATCAGTCTACTAGTTTACATGCAAGCACCCATAAGTACAACCAACTTACAGCAATGTTAGATAGCCATTAGTCTAACAATCTAAATGCAAGCATCCATACAAGTGGCCTTACTCCACAAGTATAACCCACTTATGGATTTGTCTCAATATGCTAACCCATTACACAATTTAGCACCAAGTCAACAAACCATTTAGAGAAATGTCAACATCTAGCTAACCGAATCCTATTAATACAAGACTGCATGATGGTAAGATAAATTGTACAAATCACTAAGTAAAGTGTCCCAACTCACCAACATCTATTCATATCTTTTTAGATTTTTGCTAAGTACAAGCAACATACATTTAGTATCATTCCACTTTTCATTAAGTTAATTTGTTTACTATCTTAACAAACATACCCAATAAAACAATGATTACTTGCATGTATACTAATTTCCAAAGCTATTCAATAATAATTTACACCACATCCTAATACAAAGTATAGCATAAATGTCAAGATGTGCACTTAGTAATTATAAGATTTCTATGAAAAGATAATATAACTAATTATTTTAATTATAAATATTATGCCTTGAAGCTACAAAATTGTAACAGTACCATCATGTAAATCAATCTATGATAATCACTAACCTCACAGTCTCTATCATAGATATGATTTACATAAAGCGTCCATGACTCCTTACTTTGAAGTAAATATCTCATTCATAATTATAGACAAGATTTATAAATATAACTAAAAACTTTAAGTCATATTTACACAAAGATACTTATATTGTCTTACAATCCTAAGAAATATTCACATGCCATATTAATCTGATAAGTAAAAGTATTATAAGACTAGTACATAAACCTAAGAGTACTAATAAAATACTAGAGGACTTGATCGTTTAGCCAGTTGATTCTCACTTTCCCAAAACACTAAAAAAAAGACTAACTTCGGGATAATTATAATTCAGCATTTCAATCAATACCTATAAAAAGATCTATAAAGATATAAGTAATCAATAGCTCAGTAAGTCAGGGTAGAAAGTTAAGAATATATAACAAACACAATAACATTTTCAAACAATTAATTATATGCAATGCAATACGCAAATGTCATCATGCAATGTGATCCGGTCCGTCGTGAAATTAAAGTAATTTTACCCACTTTATCTAGGTTGAAGAGTTTCAATACTTATGCAATAGCTTATAATAGAACCTAAGTTTATACAATGGAAATACCGTTTCCCTATAACTATCCTTCGAACAACTACTCTCATCATTATCGCAATCTCATTTCTTGTCGTTTAATTCAACTAAGGATAAAGAAAAAACTATTATGCTATTTAATATTATCTTTTTCGAAGGTATCGATATTTGGTTAGAAAATCTTAATTGTCCCTTAAAGAGTTGCAATGCATATTCAATTAAGGTATTAGGGTCAATCAAACTTAAGTTTGGTTTAAGGTGACCAAATAATCTCACTTCACTCTGTTCACAATAAACCACCAAAACACAACATTGGTTTTCAGCAAATAATCAGAGATACATAAGCACATATATATATAACTACTTACAAGCACAATCATATGCAATTCTAAGCTTTCGAGTATTTTAATATAGTACTCCAAAATACAACGATGTATTAAACCTAACATACCTAAAATCCTTAATCCGCTCACTCGACTCATTACAGGTCAATTCATCTCCACATGTTCTGTAATATAAATACTGTTTTACTATTTATATCCTTAGGACATATACAAGCTTTAAATTATGATTTGACTCAATTTTCCAAATATATGTGTATTACTTATTACCGATCTATTCTAAGCCAGTTTTCGATTACGGTTTTAATTCAGTTTTCGATTACAGTGTTATACAAGAAGCTTAAGAACTCGTTCCTAACCATAATATGAAATTAATCACATTATATTTGGCTATCATAACTATCATATTTGGTCTCTAACCAGTATTTTAGTCCATATGATATACCCTAATCTTAATTTAACTACTATATTCACTCCCGATATAAAAAAAAAATTATATTTTTTATATAATTACCTAAATTTAAGTTTCATATCGGATTTATCGTATTTTACTATTATTATTATTATATTGTGAATTTTAACCTAATATTTTCTATTTATTACATTTCCAATTTCACATATTATTAATTTACATATATTCACTACATAATACACATAATAATCACATCTAACACTCTAAATATTACAAATATCATACTACATCAAATATTAATATCTTAAAACACCTAATTACATAATAAGTCAGTAATTATACGTTTAATCACTAATTTAGCCTAAAATCACTATTTATATATATGATTTAAAGGCCTAAAAATTAACTATAATTTTTGAAAATTAATTTCTAAAAAATCTCTTTGTAGCATTGTTTTACATACTCTAAATAGCCTACACAAAAATTTTAAACTCAAAAATACATTATTAAGGCTATTTATTTCTAAATAAAAAATAGACTTAGGTTTTAAGATTTCTTAAACGCTGTATATTTCTAAATCTAAATTCATGAAACTAATATTTTCTCTAAATCTAAATACATAAAA
This sequence comes from Lumnitzera littorea, assembly GCA_024138015.1. NCBI lineage: Eukaryota > Viridiplantae > Streptophyta > Magnoliopsida > Myrtales > Combretaceae > Lumnitzera > Lumnitzera littorea. The sequence continues at coordinate 148,196,178 of JAMXBB010000001.1, read as the reverse complement.
ATCTCATAATATCAAATTTCATAATTTTCTAAATACATTTAATAATTTAACTAAATTAAACAAAATTGGGTTGGAAATTGAACTCACTCGTCCGATCAGCTTCTAGCCACTAGTGGTGGCTCTATGTATGTCGGCAAGGTTAGGCTTGGGTGTGATGGTGGTGGCCATTGGTTGTGGGTTCTCTCTCTAAACCCTAATTACATACTAATTTTGCTATTTTTTCTAAATACACTTAACTCTCGCTTGCTAGTTTCTCTCTATTTTTCTTGGGTAACAATCTGACCAAAATGAATTGTGGTGAGTGGTTTCTAATTTTATAAAGGGGTTTAAGCCTTGCTTTTGATTTTTAGAGGGCTAAGTATCCTTTATTCTTTTCTAATTTGCTTTCTATTTGGATAATTTTGATTGGTTAATTGTGTTCTTCATAATCCTAACTTTCCACGACCTTAATCTTCACATTTCCACACTTTTTCTTATTTTTTCATGTTTTTTATAATTTTATTTAATTATTTAGTATTATTTTAGCATATTTTAGGTATTTTAAGTAATTTTGAGTATTTTTACCTACATGTAAATACACATACAGTACAAGTAAATACTCGTAAATATTATTTATGTTATTTTATGATTTTTAATGTGCATATAATTTATTTCTATCTATTCGTTGGTTATTAAAACTCTTTTTATATATTTTCAATAAATAACGAATAATATGCATATAATTTTATGCTTATAATAATATGTTTAATTATTTTAGTACTTATTTTCCTAAGTTCAAACTTACAATGTCACTTTTACTAACATTCATAACTTCATCGTAAAATTTAGTCTTGATCGAACAACTTATTCAATCACTTTAAACTTGACGTATTAATTCCGAACTTCTAATTGCACGGCTTACGATAATTATCTTTTATATGATACTTCCTACGATCGTAGGCCATCACTATCACAAATGGCTCTCTATCTCCTCACACCACCATGACTACAATTTTCACCAATCCTTGTATTTCCTTGTAGATATATCCATATTAGAGCCTTAGTTTTCATAAATCCATAAAATAAAAACAAGATTAATTACGATTTATTCATCCCTAAATATGTTTTGATCCATTCCAAATCCAAAAGAGTTTGACAAAATTAAACCTCTTAAGGCTTCGAACTAACAAAAGGAATCGATATAGAAGAGGAAAAGGTTCTTACATAGCCATGCCCTTAATTCTACAAATGAAAAGGAGATTAACACGTTACTCATAGTATCATTCTTAAACTCTATTTAATTTGCTAGATATAGAAATTTGGTAGAAGAGAAAATTACTTTATAAAAATTTCCATTAAAATTTATCATTATGATTTCCATCACTGTTCCTATATCTTATAAAATCCCATTAACAAACTAAAAAAGCATGAAATGCCACAAGCATAGTGTAATGCCTTAGAAACTAAGCTGTTATAGGTTGTTATGTATCCTTGTAAACTACTGACACATCAAGCATCTTATAATCTAACTTATTTATAACTCTCCATAAGATTTTACAACATCTTCCAATACCGTTTACATTCTCCAGTCAATAATTTCAAATGATGTTTCCTAACGTCCAAAACCACCACTAATATAAATAAACTTAATCCTGAAATATTTGCTTTATTCCAAAGATAATAAGGTAATGAGTTCTTATTCAATAACATTATTTTAGTAAGAAAAGAAAACATATTCAAAACACTCTTTATCAATATGTAACAACAAACACTACATTCTAGAAACTTGATATAGAGAAGTCTCGGGTGACTTTCTGATGATAAACATAAACTGGAAATGATGTCTTACTCTCAAATATCAAAGAAAACAACAAAACTAAGTTAAGTAGACTTGCTTCTATCATCATAATAATACGCATAGTATCCTGCCACGTTCTTGTAAAAATCAAGATCATCATAATCATAGTCCCCGTACCCCTCATAACCTATGCTTGAAACTAAAAATAAAGAATTTCCAGAAGGGTGAGTAAAGCCTAATACAAGATATACAACCACAGGTGCATGATCAAGTAGAGCATATCTATACAGACAAATCAAGTAACTATATGCAACGTCCAAAAGTTATTATCTTTACTTTAGTCCAGCATCTTAGAACTTAAAGCAACTCATGACTTTAACAAGCAATATATATGAATATTATATAAGTATTGGTGCTAGATCCTCCCCATCACCTTAAGAACCAAGGATCACCTAAATCTACCAAGTCATTTCAATGTTAGACTCTGCTTGAGATAAGATCGCATTAAGATTATTAGATTGCTACCCCAATACCACCGGTTCTGTTGGTCCTTTAACCCCAACTATGTACACATAACACATTAGATTACGTCAAATAATTATAAGGTCCATTTGTTATTACATGATATTCTAACAAGCATAAACAATGTATAATATCTTGTACTTGACTTGAAAGATTATTCAGATCTAGTAACAATTGCCTTATAACCGATAACATGACAAGTAACTCAGGTCAATCTCAAACACTGGATCTAACATTGTTTTATATGCTTAGCAACCTAACTTCCTTTACTTTAACTTAAGTCACTAGATGAAACTAGGATTAAGAGGATAAAAGATTGTTTTGGAAGTCGTTTGATTATTGAAACAAGTTTGGAAATGTGTTATAGAGGATTAGGAATGAAAACAAAGCTCATAAACAACTAAAAAATGAGGGGAAAACATTATGTACGAGCCTAAATACTTGGCGTCTACATGCTACATTGCATGGCGTCCAATTGCTATTATTAGGGGAGAATTTCCTCCTTAGCATTTGTAGGAGGAGGCGTTTAGACGTCGTGCAATAGTTTGCATATTTCTATAGACTGCAATGCACAACCACTCCCCCAAACAAACCCATTCTAAACCCTTTCGAAATCCACCAATTCCAATTATTTCCTCAATCCTAAAACTCTTCCCTACATGCTTTAATTCACCCTTCAAACATCAACACAATCAATCTTCAATTCAATCCACCAAAGTTCTAAACATAACAACTTTAACAAAATAAAAGATATAAGAGATTTGTAATCAAATCTCACCTTTAGGTTCAAAAAACACACACTTTACCACTAAAAACTAGCTATATAAACTGTAAAACACAGCAACAATTCGTTTTATCCAAGTCCAAAAAGAATTAAATTTTTTAGACTAAAAGTAAAACAAGTTTTTCAAGAAAAGCCTTTGTATGACTTACCTTAAATCCTTCTCTTTCGATCTCGTGGGAACAATCACGTTTCTTGATCATTTTATGCTTTATACGAGAACCCTATACCAGCCACATATAAGTGAAGGAGCAAAAGAGAAAAAGTGCTATTGGTTGTGTATTTTGACTTAAATAATAAGGTTTTAAGACTTTTTGTGAGGTCCAAAATGCCCTTGGCTTTCTTTTATTATTACAACTCTTCACCTTTACTTGTTTTTATTTAATTATTTTCCCTCGTTAGGCATTACATACAGTAAATAATCAAGCAACAAGTTCAGCACCTTGCACATATTGTACAATAACTGAAGATATTAATTCAATAAAATACTTAAAACCCTCTGAACATCGTCAAAGGAACTTCTAGTTAAGCAACAAAATGTATAAGGCTATTTAGTAGTTAGACTTTTAACCTAATTTAATGCCATTGATTGGTTTAATGAGCTACTGACAAGGGTTTAGAAAACCGAGCTCAATCAAGGATGTCTTAGGAAGATTTAGCTTGGTAGATTTGGAATAGGGATTATTGAATCGGTTTTCTTGCTCTCAACCTTGCTTAATTATCTTGCATGCAAAAAAAAAAAAAAAAAAAGACACAAAAGTGGTCCTTTTAGGTTCGTTTGGACTTTGTGTACCCATAATAAGACTAAGGCTTATAATTATGAAGAAATGAGCTTCTTCCCTTACAAGCTTGATGTATTTGGGCACAAGGCTAGCCTAAACATAAACCAAAGACCCATGATCTTATAAAGAGAAAAAGGCTTCAAACTCAACCATCCATTATAGAAAATGATATAATGGTCAATATCAATGGCTCATCTAATCTATTTATCTCAACACTATGCAACAATTGAGATCATGGGCCATATAAGAGTCTCCTCCTTCTCGTTTGTAGTATTCATAGCATTAATAAGCATTGTTACTTTACTAGAATGACTTTGCTAAATATCAAGCACCAAGATTCATCAAGAACAAGTTAATAATATATTACTTAATCTACTATCACATAAGCACATACAAGTCAAGCTTTGCCTATTCCTCCTACCATACCTCTCTCTATGACATCTCTCTCTGTATCATCAGATAAAGATTTCTCTAAAGTTGCTGAGACACTTACAGTATATAATCGATCAAATGTAACAAACCTGATACAATTCTCTAATATTTTGTTACCATAAAAGTCAAACACATATGCATTTGAATAAGTATATGCTTAATTTTTTAAAAATATTATATTATAAACAAGTGGATTTTTCAATAGCACATACAATATTACTCTGTTTCTTAAGACAGTTTGGTTCGATGCTTTTGCTTTAGTTTGATTTACTTTTTCGAACCAGTCATAAATATTTAATTTGGTTTAATTTGAAATTTTTCCAAATATAAATTACAAACCAAAATTTCCAAATCAAATTGTAAAAAGAACCATATCTCCCTTTAGTTTGAGAATTTTCTAGACCAAATTGGAAAAAGAATCATATCTTTAATTTGGTTTGATTTGATTTTATCAATATTTTAGCACATGCATGAGTCTCTTAATGGGACCTTTTACATAGGGATGCAACCAAGGCGGGTTTTGTGAAACCCAAACCCTCCTCTATATGGTTTGATATTTTTCAAAACCGTATAAAAATTCTATGGGGTTTTACCCTCTATTTCCAAAAATAAAAATTGAGAATAAAATATGTTGTATAATGTAAAATTCATATAAAATATGCATGTTGCATAAATTAAAAGTAACTATTTTTATTAATATATACTTTTTTATTAAGTCAGGTTTTCTATTGGTTTTTTTTTTTATTTTAAAACCCAACCCTAAACTCTATAGAGTTTTGAATCATATCCTAAAATTCAACCATAAACCCTATAGGGTAATGGGTTTTTATCAGGCATAGTAGGTCAAGTAGCTTTTAACGACTCACCCGATTCATCCCTACTTCTATACCCATAAAGAAAAATGAGACTACTCTTACCTAATCTTTGACCATCCATTTATGATATAAAATCTTAGCCTTTAATTTTTTTAATGCACGCTTACTTCTTAGGTACATAGCAGATTCAAAAGAAAATATCTCTATCCCTTTTATATTTATTTTTTAGAGATAACACGTGTATTGATGGAGTGTATCTTGTATTTGGTTATAAAGGCATTAGTGGTTAAAAACTTGAATCCATAATATGATTCGTTTATCAATCTTTTCAAGAAATCTAAACTTATAACATGTTTCTTTTTTAAATATGTTTTATTTGGATTAAATCCGTTTATTAATTAGAAAACCCCTTAATAAATTCTAAAATATATTCAATTATACTAAATATACTAGAATGGAAAGAAAGCCTTCATTAAATTAATGTTTACAAAATAATTACTCTAATCCTTGTAAATAACAAATTATATGGCTAGGGCCATTTGGACCAAGTTAAAGTTGACAAGGAAATAATCAACTGCAACATCATTTCATTACATTAGTTTAAACCTGACTTAATAATATATTAATGCTAATATCTATATCATTTCGTTAGTTCTTTAAAACAAACCATCAAAAAATCTATATAGAAAAATTTAAGGTAATTGTCAAATACTTCTCTAATGTTTCTTCTATATTTAAACCACTTATCTTTGAAATTGTATATTTAAACTTCCAAATTTTCAAAAAACTTGCTTAATGTCTCCTACATGACCATTTTACCTTTGAAAAATAGAAAAATATGCATTTATTATTTTATTTAAGAGAAAAATAATAAAATAAAGTCTAAAACACGGTTTTTCTTTTATTAGTTTAAGGGTTTAAATGTTCAATTTCAACAATAAAACACCTAAATGTAGATATCAAAGGTTTACCTCAAAATTTATTTATTTAAATACAAAGTGAACAATGATAAAGAAATTATTGTAGAATGGTTTATCATTTCTAGTATTTCTTCATCATCAAAACCTAAAAGGTGTATTAAATAATCATCGAACCTAAAAAGCATTTAAATTGTTTAAATAATTCACATATTAAATAAAATGTTTATATGGACATTGTATATTTAAAGAAATGGAATAAAATTATGAAAAAATTAATGAACCATTCAATATAAATATTATATATATAAAGTATCTTAAAATAAAATTAAAATACTTATTATATTGCCAATCACACATGATAAATGCAAGTGATTTTATAAGTAGACTAGATGCCATAAATTTTCACTTTAAAATAAAGGGTCAATTCTTCAAGGAAAAAAAAGAGGAGGTAAATTGCAAATACATCATCTTATGTTTACTTCACGTGCACTTTGCCACCTTATAAATGAAATTGTGCACGTAGACTCCAAAATTTCAAAGAATGTGCATTCAGGCCTCTAAAAATAGTCAAAATGCAAATTATTAGAAAATTTGAGGGTCTAAATACATGATTTTAAAGATAAAGAGATTAAATACACATAAAAGTCAACACAAAAGAGTACATATGTAATTTAGCATTTTCTTCTCACTTTTCAACTTTGATATTTTTGCCAATCATATATTATTAAAGTGAAAAAAGGGGCATTGGTGTCTTTCCTATTTTTCTAAGTCGCCTCCTTATAATATTAACATTTCATATAATTTATTATTGGTGGTTCTACAATATGTTATTTCATTAGGATTATAAAGGTTAATTATCTTAATTCATTATTTGAACTCAATATGTTTATTTTTATATGTAACATTATCTATATTTATCACAATCATTATTATGTTTACATTGCAATGATTATTAATATAATGACAATCATATTTTGTAAGCCATGCAACCAAGTATTCAAGGTTTAATACGTAAAATTTAGGATAATTAAGTAAATTATTTGATCGAGCCTAAATTTTACGGTAAATCTAAAAATATTAGTAAAAGCGATCCCATAAGTTTAAATTTAGGAAAATAAGTAATAAAATAATTAATATTATAATATTGAATTATAAGAATATTACTCGTTATTTATTGAAAACACATAAAATGATTTCTAATAACTAACAAATCGACAAATATAAATTATATATACACTGGAAATTATAAAATAATATCAATAATATTTAGGAGTATTTATTTGTACTATATATATTTACATATAAGTAAAAATATGCAAAATTAATTAAAATACCTTAATTAAGCTAAAATAACATTAAATAATTAAAGAAAAATCATAAAAAAATCAAGCAAAATGTTGAAAAAATATGAAATGGTTTGGAAATGAGGTACGGCAAATTGGAAATGGAGAATGAAATTTAACCAAAAGAAATAAACCAACTAGAAAATAGAAAAAGAAAGAAGATAACGACACTTAGTATAAAATAAATCAAGATAAAACCCTAAAAATTGTTATAAATTAGAAAACCACTCCCCAAACCTCATTTAGTCAATTTGGAGCTTAGAAAAAATAGCGAAAGGAGATAAGAGAGAAGAAAGAATTTTGGGGAAAAATTTAAAAAATATAGTACAATTAAGGGTTATAAAGAAAACCTATGATAAATGATAACCTAAGAATGGATGGCTATCACCATTGGATGGCGAAGGTAACACCCAGCCTAAGCAAGAAAGCCATGATGGTCAGAGTTAGCAACGTTGGTGAGTTCCAATTTCCTTCTAATTTTTCTTTAATTTATTAAAAATATTAAATAGTTATGGAAAATTATGAAATTTGATATTCTAGGATATTTTAGTATATAGATTTAGCAAAAAATGTCAATTTAATAAATTTAAGCCTTATAATATACTACTCCTAGAAAATGACTAAACTTGATCTAGTTTTTAATTTATATTTAAACGACCTTAATGATATAGTTTTGACTTTAAAATTTTTATATAAACTATTTAGGATAGATATTATAGTGATATGAAGATTTTTTCTTAATTTTAATTTTTACTTAATTTTTAAGCCTTCAAATCATACCTAAAAAACAATATTTGAGCTCAATTTTGATAATTTAATGTTAAGTTAGTGGAAATTATGATTTATTATGTAATTAGGTATCTTTAGATATCGATTGCTGATGTAGAATAGTATATGTGGAGTTTGAAGTGTTAATTGTACATCATATGCATATTATGTAGTAAATATGTAAGTAAAAGGGAATATTTAAATCAATTTTGTGATTTAAGGTTAATTAAGTATAAATTCTGATTTATGATAAATTTAAACATTTTGAGATATTAGTTGACGATGAGGGATACTATTTGAAGTGTTGGAAATATTAGATGTGCATATTATGTACATATTTGGTAATAATGAATAATAAGTAAATATAGGAAATTAATGAATAGAAAAATATTAGGTTAAAATTGATAATATGATAATAATAATATACAATAAATCTGATATGAAATATAAGTTTAGGTAATTATATGAAAAATATAAATTTTTTTTTTCATATTAGGAGCTAATTCAGTAGTTAAATTAGGAATATAATGTACTGTGTCAATTAGAATATTGGTTAGGAACTAAAACAAAGATTTTTGATACCTAAGTATAGTTAAATGAATTTCACATAATGATTTAAAAAGAATTCCTAAAGTTTATAAATAAAAACAGTAATCAGAAGATAAAACATAACCTAAATTTTGAAACTGATTCGGAAATTGAATTAGAAATCAGTTTAGAATCAATCTAGTTATAATAAATATAGAATTTAAATAATTAAGTAATGTAGACACCCTATTTTTATACCATACATCCCCTCCTCCACCACCACCACCTCCCCTTCCGAGCCTCGTAGTTCTAATTTTTGTTTTTTAGGTCTTAATTAATTTTTTTTAATAATAATAAGGAAAAAATAAATAAATTGAAAAATGATAAAAATACAAAAAATGGAAAAAAGGAAAATCATAAATATTTTTTTTAGGAATGTAGATTTTTAGAAAGAAAAAAAAAATGGTTTAGGGTTGATTAATTTTAGCTCGATTCAAATAGCTTTAGAGAGATATGTGATTTTGAGTACAATTTAATTGTATAAATATTAAGACATGGGTTAACGGATAAGCATTTAAGTATTGGTATTAGATTAGTTTGAGATTATAAGTTCGAATCTCACAAGGCATATATATATATATATATTTTTTTTTTCTTTTATTTCATTTTGTGAAAATCAGTTAAGCGTACCAAATTCAAATTTAGTTTTTAAATCTAATCAAGTTTTTTAATCTAATGCGATAAGGATATAAAAAATGCAAATCGAATTTGATTTAATCAATATAAAAAGATTCAAATATAATTTAATTTTTTATTAAATCAGATATGAACTGATATAAAAAATTCAAATCTACTTGATTGATACAATTTGTTTTGGGCTTTATATATATTTATCGTGTGGCATAAAGGAAGGATTGGACACATTTGAAAAAAAAAAACTAAAATCCACTTTCGTCTGATCTCCTTCGTCTAAACCACCGTCCTCTTCATACACATCCACATAGTACTTCGACATCCAACACACGATCTAAAGTTACAACCCCAAACAACCAACTACTGATCATAACAACTCTACGAACTCCTTTTCGACCCAACACCATGGCTATAATCCCGTACAGCTACACACTGAATAGAATACGGCTAGCTAAGTACGGCAACTCCATCACACAAATCCACGCCCTAATCACACTTCAAACAGCAAATTGCATCATTGTCCGCTACTCACACAATACGAATAGCAGCAGGCGATAGCAAGTCAACTTCACAACCAAACACACAAACAATTAGCGTGATCACCATTGCATCAACACGACACGCCAGTGTCCATCCTCCTCGTCTAAGCAATACACGCCGGCACGATCACCCACTGTCCATTACGCCACTGTACTGTCCATCGCTACTGTCCAACTTGCTATCCATACGCACAGCAACAGTTGCTCACTGACTGTACTATACTTCACACGATTGCATCGCATGTTCAGCATGCTGCACGTCCATTGCTCGCACGTCGAGCATGCCGTAAGCCACACGTCAATTACGCACAAGACAACTCCAGTCACACACATAGGCTACGAAATAGCCCATTGCAGATCACATACTGTGCACTGCTTGTCAAGGTTCAGATGCTCCAATTTTTTTTTTTATTATTAGTACTATATTATATTATTATTATTGTTATTGTTTTATTTCCTTGGTTATTTAACATAGTATATAAATATATATATATATATATATTAGCTTAAGTATTTTTTAGTATTAACTTTTTTAGGATTTCTCACATAGAAAACTATTTTCTAAAAATAAAAAATAAAAATTAATAAAAAAACCCTTTAAAAAAAAATAGGACTTTTAGAGAGTTTTTATAAAAGTAAAAGAGTTCAAGAATTATGACTCCTTTAATTTTTATTTGAATAAATTGAATCGGTAATAACGTAGACTTGATCGATTTTTAAAAATTAAAATAAACCAACACATTAAAATTTTCAAAAAGAATTATAGTCATCTAATCCCGATTAGTGGGTACGTAGGTACGTGGGTACGTGTGTACATGGGTACGTAGATACTTTCACGGTGATATTAAAATCTGTAAAAACTTATTTATTTATTTATTTTATTTTTATTTTCTCAAAAATATATTTAAAGAAAGAGATAATTGTGAAAAATGAACCTAATTTCGGAAAAGTAATAGTAATACTCGTTAGAGTTTAATAGATTAGTCATCAAATTCGGAACCTTTTGGTTTTTATCAAATTAAAATCAAAGATTGGTAGCTAAATCGTAATCAATCCACTTAATTAATTACGACTTCTTTTTTTTTTTTCCTGATTCTAGTTGGGTGGCAATTCCAAAAGTTTTTTTTTAATTAAAAAAATCAGAATTTCCCAATTTCTTTAATCAAAGATTAATATTAAATGGATTAAGGTTTAGTATTAATCGGAAAGTGGGAAATTAAATTAGAAACCGAAAATTTAGGCTTGATAAGTAAGGCTATAAGTTTAAATTAAAACTAAGGATTTAACCTAAATGTAGTAAAACCTTAAACTAAAGATAATAATTAACCAAATTAAAGAATAAAATCTATTTTAATCGTTATATGAGAATTAAAATAACATTTATATTGTAGAGATTATCAATGACAGTTTGCTACGAGTTACCCTTTAAGTGAGCAAATAGAAAGTCCAGGTAAATTGAGATTAATACATTATTGTATCTAAGAGTATTGTTTTAGAATATTTGAAGGCTTAAGATTATACTTATTTGTGTTTATAGGTAGTTTAATTGTGCGCATGCCTGTGCGTGTATATTCATGACTGTAAAGTATACTATTGGCTTGTTGTATTTGTTTGTAATTGTTATGTATTGTGTGATTTAGATTAATCACCTTAACTGGATTTAATAATATACGGTTTGTAAAATTAACTAAACAAGCATTTCAACTCATTAGGGAGAGCATTTAAAATTCTTCAACCAAATACCAACCCTGTCGAAAAGGATAGTGTTAGATAGTATAATTAGTTCTTTCTTCATCCTTAATCGAACTAAGTGACAAGAGATAAGGTTATGACAAGGGTAAAGTCAATGGTTCGAAGGTAGTCGTGAGAAAAATGGTGTCTTCATTGCATAAGTTTAGGTTTGGTCGTGAGCTGTTGAAATGTGCATTAAACTCCTTAACTCGGATTAGAGCGAGTGCAGTTTCTCTAATCTTATGACGGACCGAATAAAGTCTCACAACGACATTTTCTTGTCGTGTTACATTAAATTAATTGAATGATAACCCTGTTTATGCTTGATGTATAGTCTTATGTCTTCGTCCTAACTTATTGAACAGTTGGTTGTTTACATCCCAATAGATGTTATTACAGGTGCTAATTAGGAAGCAGCCTTATAATTACCTTAAAGATAGTAATTGCTGAATCTTGGGAGATAAGAAAATAAATCTAAAGAATAGATATATTACTAAGGTCTTAATTTTTACTCTAAAATCTTCTATTTTTAAATAAAGTATTGCTTAGATAATAAATGTTACAAAATCATGTAAACAGTAATTGTAATATTTGAATATTAGAATATATTTTTTATACTTTCTTAGGTAAATAACTTGTTTAATTTGTGAATTGTTTACTTCAAAATAGATTAGTTGTGAACATTTTGTGTAAATCAAATATAAAATAGTAGATGTAAACTCAGCTTTTATTTTAGAATGATTTACATGATAAGACTGTTAAGATTTTATCGTTTCAAGACATGACATATTTATTTGCATTTTATTTAATATTTTGTCTATTTATGTATATATCTATATTATCAAAAGGGCTACACTACCTTTGGTGTCTTTATTGTTTTTAACTAATTTTTAACATCACAATAAAACTTGAATGTGATTAGTCCACTTTCTCACTATGTGTTGTCAACTGCAAATACAAAAATTACCTAATTCCCACACTCCTCGATTTTAGGAGCTATACACTCCTGCCATTTTAGCAACTATCTCTAAACTCCATTTGAAATCACTTTTGTGATAATAATTGTTTTTATATTAAATTTGCATACATAATATTGGAACAACCTGTTAATTTGTTATAAACATCGAGAAGAAGGATATTTCTTCAATTCCATGAGGAAATTATGTCATATCACAAAACCATGCTACTTTGAGTTTAATTGGAAAGTATGAAATTGATAATTTACAGTATTTAATTACTCAAACATTAATTATTTTAGAAGCAACTTTGGATTTTGCTTTTTTAATTAATTAATTATTTACTTATTTACCAAAGTTTTTAATTTAGTTATTAACTTTCCTATCTAAAATTAAAAAAAGAGAGTAAATTGCAAATAAATTTCTTTATGTTTGTTTTATTTGCACTTAATTAACGTATATTTTATACTTTATGTTTGTTTCGTTGGCAAAAAAAAAAAAAAAAGACTTACATATTTGCAATTTACTAAACTAAAATAAAATTTTGTAGGGGATAAAATAAAATAAGACTAGCACCAATTTTCTCAACTACTATGCTTAAAAGTTAGACAATAAGACATATAAAATAAATATTGACCCATTAAGATTGTTATACTTTCATTGCATGAATATTATATAAATTTTATGGTATCGTCTTCTATTTTTACAGAATTGGTTCCACCCTTTATTTCATAATTTATTTTCATTTTATTAAATTTTAATTAATGAATTTATACTTTATTTAATGGCTTAAATTTAAAAAATAATAATAAATTAAAAGTATAATGAAAGACATCATTGATCCCACAAATTCCCAATGCTACAACACTTAAAGTTTCTGAAAGATGAACTGTTTCAATTTTCCTACTCAAAGTTGTAATTCAATAGAGTTTAGTACATCGTTATGGTATTTGCTAAAAAATAATACGAAAATAAGTCTTGAACAAAAGTTAATACAAAATTATAATAGTGAAATCACATCAACTTCATTATGCATATAAATGCCCCTAAAATCAGCCTCCCCAAACTACTCCCCTCCCTTCCTCCTTTTCTCACTCACATAATGTGTCTCAAAATTTTTTTCGGACGCAAATTTCTCTATCTTACTAACGTATTAGTGTCCAGATATTGATATTTTTGCAAGAATTTATTAGTTTCATTTAACTCATCTTTTTAATTAATTATTATTTTTTGTTATTGTATAATTATTTTTTATTATGAAATTTTAGTATTTATATTGATTTATGTTTCGTAGAAAAATTTAGATTTACTTTATATAAATTGCATCGATGTTGTTACAGTAGTTTAGAAAGGTTATATTTAGTTGTTGACAATAGTAGTAGAAATATTAGTTACTTAATGCGAGTAATGTAATCAGTTAATAACCTTTTGAAGATAGAAGTCGTATAATGATGTTATGTTGGTTAGAAATGTCAATTTTAGTGAGTAAAATGTGATTACTGTATGAAGTTTTTGTTAACTCAGTGGTCACTCGTGTAACTATTAGGAGTAAAACGGTGGATTATGTGAAAATCATTGTCAACACACATGGAAATATTGTGAGGGGTAACTTAGGAGTAAAGTATGATAGAGAGCTAGTGAAGTAGGTAAAAATGAACAAGGGGTCTAATTATGCCCATTTTTTTAACAGAATATGTAATAGCATTGGTATTAGTACTGTTAGGGTAGAAATTGTTCACAGGCATCCAACATATTACAAAGGTGATGTCTACTACAAGTCGATACCCATCAGGAATGATGATGATGTTGAAAACTTTATTGAAATGGCTAAATCATTTGGTAAACGAGGTATTTAGCACATTTATGTTTGGTTGGGCGAGCAAAGTAATGTAGACCCTAATAATAACTCTACAAACATTGCATCACAACAAGTACGCTCATTTGGAACCGATTTTCCCATGTTCAATGATAGTCACTTTCATATTACAATGCAAACTGTAGTTCAGGATGATGCTGTCAATGTTAATGTGAATGAAGAAACCCTTGATGCAAAGTATGGAGAAATTTGGTAAGAAAATCTAAGTTACGATCCTTATATGGAAAGGATTACTATGGGTCTCGATGGTAGTAATGATGAAAATGATAATGATGACGGTAAAGAGGAAAGTGAAGCCAACTATAATGAGGAAGACAAAGAAGGTAGGGATAGGATGACTTTTGATGTCTTAAGAAGTGATGTCTCCATAGCTAATCCATTTGTTTCACTAGCCTTTATTTAAACTCCTGTAACACAATATAACCGACTTGCTGTAAGAGATTTGATCCCATTCCTAAATATGGGTGGTAACAATAGATATGTTACATTTGAAGATGAACAAAATACCCAATGCAGCAACATAGTTGATAACGACAAGTTAAGTATCGGCATAAGATTTGGCACTAAGAAGGAGCTATAGGATGCTGTGAAGAATTACAACATAAAGCGGCACTACAACTTTCGAGTATATGAATTGGACCTAACGTTATGGCATATTTACTGTATAGAAAGGGCAAATGGATGCAAGTGGAGGCTAAGAGCGTATAAAAAGAATGTATGGCACGTTTGTGATAATGATTGTCAAGGGACCATACACATGTGTTAACCCAGCAAAAAGACAAAATCATCCCCAGATAGATAGTAATTTAATGGCTAGATGATTCATTGTAAATGTTAGTACGAACCCTGATATTACTATTGTAGACTTGACTTAGAATATTCAAAATGAGTTTAGATATACGATGACGAGAAGACAGTTGTTCAAGGGGAAGAGAAAAGCAATAGATATGGTGTATGGTAATTGAGAGAAATCATACAATGATCTTCCAAAACTTCTAAATGCCATTAAGATAACAAACCCAGGATCAAAGGCTAAGTGGGGGTAGAAAGGTACGATGGAGCCCCATGTATCGGAGATGAAGTGGGTGTTTTGGACATTCGGATCTTATGTATATGCATTTAGATATTATTGTCCTGTTGTTTGCGTTGATGGCACCTTTTTATATGGAAAGTACGGCCATAAGTTGGTAGTTGCATGCACAATGAATAGAAATAACAGCATTGTACCATTAACTTTCACACTTGTTAATACGGAATCCAAGAAGACGTGGTCTTAGTTCCTTCAGCATTTGAAGAAGTATGTAGTTGGTAGATGGGAAGAGATAATATGTTTGATTTCAAATAGGCATATCAATATTAAGAAGGCTTTTGACAATGTGAATAATGGTCGGCAACCACCCTTTGTACTATGGAGATACTGCATAAGATATATAACTAGTAATTTCAACCGCAAACATAAAAACCAAGCATGTAAGAAATTGGCAACCGTAGCAAGCATGTAAGCGCAATAACGAAAATTTTCTACTTTGATAGAAGAGATGATAGTGAATGAGAGCGCTCTATGTTGGTTTGCAAAACTTGACATCGACAAATGAGCATTGTATACAGATGGTAATTATAAGTTCAGATACATGACGTCCAATATTGTTGAAAGTTATAATGCAATTCTTAAAGGTTCAGAAGGACGAAGAAATTTCAAAGGCCATGTTAGGAGGTAGGGTGTACACTACATACTCACAACAGCTGACAGAGTAATGGCGTGAGTGAGCAAGTGCGTACAAGGTTACTAGTTATAATATGAGCAATGGACTGTTTGAGGTAAGAATTGGTAGTTCAAGCGAGCCAAATGGAGTGATAAAAGGTGGTAGTAGAATTTACACTAGTGACATAGATAACCAATATTACACGTGTAAGAAATGGTAAATATATACAACTCCTTGCTCCCATGCATCCGCAGCTATAGTGAAGTTAAGGACAAACACTCTAAACCATATTGGTCAATGTTATAAGTAGACAAACCAACTTAATGTATACCAAAAACATTTTTTCCCACTAGGTGGTGAGATTAATTAGTTAACAATGAAATTTCCAAAGCTTAAGACATGGTCTAAGCTAAAGAGAAACAAAGGGAAGCCTAAAACAAGATATTACCATATGGAGATGGATATATTTGAAGCACTTGATAGGAATAGATGTAGTTACTGTTGAAGGGAAGGACATAACGGGTGTAGATGTCCAGATCTGAATAGGGTTAGTAATTTGTATTACTATTTTTTGCATATGCATATACATAAATTTACCATTAATTTGTAATATCTATCAATTTGATATTACTTGCATTGTCATTAATGAATGTTAAACACTATTGCAAGTTAGATGAACTCAGGACCCTTCGATTTTGGGTAAGTAGGCATCCCATCGCTCTCAAAACATATGGGAAAGATAGGAACATTATTTAACAATTTCTTCCATTCGTCTAATACGTAGGTTTGGTGTTGATATGTTAATATTTATATCCATGTAACTTAATACAGTCACCGGGTGCACTCATAGTTAAATAGTGTGAGTTAGCAATGAAGAAGAATAAGGATCTTATACCACTAGATCCATGCATGGAGACGTACTTAGTGGAGGTAGCATTCATGGCTGTTAGCCGACTTACATTAATCCAGATGGATTGGCACCTGATTATCGCCTTTGTAGGGAGGTGGAGGCTAGAGACACGTACATTCCATATGGCGTACGGTGAGATGAGTGTTACATTCCAAGATATTGAGGTCCAGCTAGGCCTTAAGGTTGATGATGTTGCTGTCACTAGCAGCATCAACAAGAATTAGGCAAATGTAGCAACCTGTTAGGTGATGTTCCACCATCTGATGATGTGAAGAGTAGTCGCATATGATTGTCGTAGCTAGCTAGTAGATTTAGGATTATATTAAGCAATGCCAATGAGAATACAGTAAAGCGTTACACCCATGCATATATCCTCCAACTGGTAAGGGGATTCTTATTCGTAGATAAATCTTTTAGCTATGTACATCTTATGTACCTTCCCTTATTGGATGACTTCTGGATAGCGGGGACATATAGTTAGGGATTAGCCTATTTAGCATGACTGTACCGACAACTCTATAATGCTACACGGTCTGGTATATTCGAGATTAGGGGGCCGATGATTTTATTGTAGGTTTAGGCATGTGATCACTTCCTACACATTACGCCCTTTAGTAGGTTTGCCTTCATGATTATAAATGGTGTTTCTTTAGCCGATAGATGATAGATTGAGAGGAACAATACATAAGAATTGACTCATGTAGTCTAGTCATATTGCGAGGCGTTTGACTTGCAGACGAGTCATTAGGTACACTAGATGTACTGTTTGATCTTGCTTTATAAGTTCATGCTATACATGCTAATTTTTTTGCTCTCCAAACTCACATACATTTCATTTTAAGTTGTATGGTAGCCTTATTCGGAAGACTTACTTCAATTCTTGCCTCCTATATGCACGATCGATCAAGGTCTTTGGACGGCCATGGTACCCCCCATCTGCTTCCACATTGTTGAGTTCTACTTTCCAAATTGTGTCATCCGACAGTTTGGTGGCTTCTAGATAGAGCCCTGGCTAATGCAAACTAGCGAGCAACTGCATTGGCAAGATCTTAAAGGTCATACGGATGATGATTGGAGCAAATTGGCATGCTTGGATCGTTTATCTACACCCGGTTTTCGGTATGGACCCCGATTATTTGCAATAGCATAGGCAGTATACTCATTGATACATAATACACTCCAATACGGTGATGTGTCATCTAGTAAATACAATCAATATAACAACTTGTGTATAACCCTATTTATTATGTAGTATGATTGCTAATTATTTTTCTTGCATGTAGATCAATACCTTACAATCAGTTTGGTTGACTAATGACATATAATTAGCCCATCAGATCATTAGAGATGGCTTACAATTCTTAGAGGACTATAGTGGTATTGTCTTGCACCATCCCTTCCATAAAATCAACCACCTGATAAAGGCGCTCAACCTAAGCAGCTAGAGCCAGTTGCACCTCAATCGCTACGTAACAAAGTTTGTACTAAGGGAGGTTGGACTAGGGTCAGATAAGGAAGGGGTTGATGGGATCCAAATGTTCCATCTGCGGGGCGATATTTCATTGACTTAGGTTAGATTGGTTCCAGCTCAAGAGCTTCACACATTATACTACCTTTTCATTAGCCATTCCATGGTACGTCAATGGTGCCTTGCAAAAGACATACTATGCACTCGCAAAGCTTTACCATGAGTGAAGGGGTCACTCAACACCATCCATCTCCACATATTAACCCTGTTCCACTTAAAGACTTCTTAAATTTGCCAGTTGAGCTTTCCATGAGTCTTCTAAAAGATGACCATCACTAGTATCTAAATATGATGCATTTTTTGTCGGTGTAAGGTCGACATTAAATTATATTTTCTTTTATTTTTTTATATTTTGATTATAATAGTAATATATATATCCAAATAATGATTAAATTTTATTTTTTATTACATTTTTTATTGTACATATGTATAGAATCGACATATGAATACATTTTTTATCTAAAATATAAATGTTTTACATTTCTATTAGAATGAAAAAGCATCTGTACAATTATTATATTTTTAAAATCTATGTTTAACCGACTTTGCATTATAATCATATACTATAACTAATATATACATATAACAAAATTACATTGAAGTTGTATTGAGCCATGCGATTTTTATCACATATTCATATGAGTATGATAAAAAATTGAAATGAAGTAAAAGTTAAAAAAAAAGTTACATTAAAGTTGAAAAAATTTACATTGAATTCGCATGCATCTCATATGACTTTAGTGTAAAAAAATTTATATTGAATTTATATGCTCCATACGACTTTAGTATATAAAACACTTCAGATAGTGAAGTCTTATACTTCATTATAATTTCGTATTAATTTTTGCTTGAATTTATTTTTATATTATTTTTTGATGAATACCTTAAGTATTGTAACTCTAATTTAGCATTGGTTCGATCATGTCTGGCGCTGTCTTGTCCTTTCTCCTTCTGCTTCTTCCCGCTCCCTTCACTCTCCCCTGGAGGGATTATCGAGTTCGTGTTCTCTGTTCGACATTACTACCATTTCTCAGCCGTTACCTTCCGACGCCTTGGCTGAGATCAAGCCCCGCAAGGTGGTACACTTCTGTAGAGAAGTAAGATCTTCTCACTATCCTATGGTATCCTATTTACCATAGCATAACACACCATATATTGAAAAGTACTGCTCCTAGGCTTGGAAACCTAATTTCACTTTCAAGGCATACTCTTTTGAGTTTCCTCGCATAAATTAGTGGTATATCACTCTGTGAAGCAGAAAGTTTGATAAATTTCTTGTCCTTATGCTATTAGTATCTCTCTCTCTTAGTTATAACTTTCTGTAACAGATACACGCACGCACTCTCTCTCTCTCTCTCTCTCTCTCTCTCTCTCTTACAGTCTTTCATAGTTGGTTCTGTTGCTCAGCTATCTTACTCGTTTATATGTCGAGTCAAGTGTCTGCAGTACTAAATTGGAATGCCAACGGTAACATCATAAGAACATCACCACTACTTACCTCCATTACTATTACCATATTCTTCTTTTTCTTCATTCTTCCGTGATCAAGTTATACACCTGGAAGCCAAAAATAAAAAAATTATCTCCAGTTCTTCTGGTTTTCTGCCTTTAAACTTTCTATGGTTTCTTAAAGTTTCTTCCTTTTCCTTTTTCCCGCACCTTAATTTATTTACTCATATTTTTGTGCGGGTGGAGAAATAGTAGCTCTTTGTGATTGGTTTTAGTACGTTGGTCAATGCATGTTAGTTTTGTTGACGTTGAATCTGGTCTTGCATGTTATTTGGAAATGCATATTTGTTTGTATTGGAGAAGGTGAAAAGGTTGAAGTTTGCTGATAGTAGAGTAGATTTATATGATAAAATGATCGTTGTGGTAATTTAATTTAATTATTCGTCCAGCACCTGAAATTATATATTTTTTTATTGTTGTGTTAGAGTTTCTAGTTTGGAATTATTATGTTGCTTATAAAAGCTGGGATTGCTTATATTAATAAAAGCAATAATTGCCATTTTACATAGAAACTGTGTGGATACACCCAAAAATGTACAATGTGCTTTTTCCTTAAAACACTACTATGTTCAAAACATCTCAATTGCTGCTAAAAAAACCCATAAAAATGTGCAATTTGTAAATCTGGGTGTATCCAACCAATAGTACGTAAGCGGCTAGCTGTAGACTTGAGAGAAACTTAGGCCATTTTTTGTTAAATGATGGAGCTAGGAAGGTTGAACTTGATCTTGGGGGTATCTTGGTTAGAAGCTCTTGGAGAAGTGAAAGTAGAATGGCATAAGATGCAAATGAAGTAATAATAGGGGGCTCATAACTGTTGCACACTGGAACAACCATACAATAACTGTTGAAGTTCAATGAAGTGGAGTTCATGCTAAGCATGCCATAATAACCGCCCTTGTATTAGCGGTACCAGCGTTTGATGAGGACCTTGTAATTGAATGTCATTCATCAGGACGTGGCCTTGGAGTGGTCTTTATACAACCTTGTCTATTTCAATAACGCACCTTCTGACTGGAATTTGGCCAAAACCACATATGAAAAGGAACTAGTTGCCTTGGCATTGGCTATACTATACAACATTGGCAGCCTACTTTGGGTAGAAAGTTCATTGTAAGTGGTACAGTGGACTCTCAAGCATTTGTTAACTTAGTATATCACCACTTTTAAACAACAGAATTGGCTCTCAAAATTGTTGGGATATCACTTTGAAGTGCAATATATATGGGGGTGTAATTGGGGAGCCCACACTTTAGTAAGAAAATATGATGAGCTGGAATATATTGGGATATTTTAGGCCATATGAGCTGATTAGGCTAAAATTCTAAAATTCAAGCTGAAATCGACTGAGATCCTTTCTTGAAGAAATTTATGAGAAACTCACTCAAGATTCTGCATTCGTTCTTGTTTATTCTCTATGCAGGGGTGAATGGTTTTATCATGATTGCTTGGTCATCTTAGCTCAGTCAACCTTAATTCCACTTCTGTCCCATGAATTTCATTCTTCAGCTATTAGGGGGCATTTGGCATTTCTTGCATGCATAGTCGCTTGGCTGATAATCTTTGTTGGGTTAGAATGAAGAAGACAATATGCAAATTTCTTGCGAAATGTGATGTTTATTAGGGTTAATTATCAAACCATACCTATACACTCAACACAGGTATTAGATGAAATTTCTATAGGTTTTATAATGGGCTTGCCCAAGTCACATGGCTTTGATGTGATACAGGTCATAGTGGATAAATTTACAAAATGTAGCTGCTTTATTTTGTTAAATCATCCTTACATTGAGGCATGGTAGAGGTGCTTATGAGAAGTGGTTCATTTACATGGGTTTCCTAGCACTATAGCAAGTGATATGGTCCTCACATTCATGAAAATGTTTTAACATGACCTTTTTTACTTAAAGGAAAGAAATTAACCACGAATAGCTTATTACTGGAGATTGATGGCCAAATCGAAGTCCTTAATCATTGTTTTGAGACTTGGTTACATTGTTTTGGGTCTGCTTAGTCTTTGGTCTAAGCTCTTTGGTAACTTTGGGCCGAATATTGGTATAATACGACTTATCATGGAGGGATGGGTAGGACTACCTTTCACTGTGTGTATGGTTGCCCTCCTCCAAAATTGCCTTTACATGTTATTGGGGAAACGTGTTAGTGATGAGTTGTTGGCTTGAGATGAAGTTTTTCCCCTTGCATCGTAATTGTTTAGAGCTTAAACCAAATGGTTAGGTACGATAACAAACATTGTTGGGTTGTTGCATATAGGTTCCATTCTTAGTTCCCAAATTTAGCCTTAAGGAATTGGCAACTCCATAGGAGGTATTGATAGATGTGTGTGTACTCTAGCAATGGTTGGGTAGCTAATATAAATAAAAGAAAATGATGGCCTTGGAAGTGGTGGGTAAGTTGGTTAGTATATAAAGGATTTTGGAGGAGAGGAGAGAGAGGACGTTTTGTATTATTGCATCACCTTTGGTGTGAGCAAGGAACATATAGCTCTAGAGAAGTTGGTTAGTCTTTATGTTTTCTACTTGCGTTTTCCCTTCTAAATTTTGAGAAATACTTGCATAATCCTTTGGCTTTATCTGCGTCCTAGAGGCCAAGGTTCTTGCCTTTTCCTAGGCACTCCTTGTAATGAGATCATTAGAAAAAGAAGGCTGATTCAACTTGTCTCATCTATTTGAGGATGGGATAAGGTTTGATAAAATACTTAGCTGGTGCTGCATATCTCAAATGGATCGTTCTCTTCCTTCAATGATTGAGAAAATGCTTATGAATCTAGGCAAGCTTGGTGACACAATTTTTATTTTTTCATTTAACTTTTTCCCCATCCGGTGACACAATGTTTGGTAGATCAAATCTGTCGACTAAGGGGCCAGATTGTAACCAATATCATACCACAAGGAAATCACATTTCAATTGCCGACTTTTGACTTAAGCCACCCTAATACATAACTTAAGAGGTGTGTGCCAATTCCAAGAGCAAGTGCAATCATCTTAAAATATACGTGCCACGTTGATATAGATGCCAAATGCATTAGAGCTGTTATGCTGTCATATTTATTCCACTCTTAACTTTGTGATGGCCAACCTTTCTTTGAACTTCGACACACAAAACACTCTTTTGTGTAAGGACACACAAACACGTCCTTTCACCTTTAACTTGAACATTAGGATTTCCATTCCACAATAAAGTTATGCGTCTATTTGTTCAACCTTCATAATCTTTTTTGGCAAATCTGCATAGGAGGTCAATAGACCTGCATACTGAAGGCAACAAACCTTAAAAATTGAAGTTTTCGTACGTGCGCGAGTCCTTTAGATGTCTAGGAAATTATTGTTACATATAGAGTTCTCTAAGGAAGAAATTGGGATTTTGTTGATATGAATTGAAAATGTATGCCAATGCCATCTGACACCTGAAGAACAGATTTTCTCTTGAACTAGCTCTCAAAATATGCAATTCTGTCATAAATTCCTGCACTCCCTCACCAATCCTATTTATAGGCTTTATTAGAAGCACCTAGAAGCTTTGAGAACCAATTATACAAGTTTTAAAAGTACATCCTGCAAAATATAAGAAAGACAAGCCAAACACAAGCCTGAAACTGTACATGCATAGAAAGTACAAACATTAGTTTATATGTGAATACTAGATATAATAGCTAATATCAAAATTTCTGACTCAGCAGCCTCATATTAATTCTCCTCACACCTCTTGTAAACATGTGAAATAGGACACTTAGCTCTTAGGTTCGTATCAATTATGCATCTTGTTAATGATAAAAAGAATCTCTCCTGCATAATTCAGTGGAAAAGGGGGACTCCAAAGTAATGATTTTGGAGTTTGAAATGCAAAAAAGAGGACCAGAAGAAGCTCCACAGGAAAATAAGACTGGCTAAAACTTCAATCATGTCTGCATCGAAGCCATATAAAAATGTGATCAAGATGGATTTGTATGAAGATTTGCACAGATAAGTGAGAGTGTTACAAGGACACATCAAAAATATGAATATCCGAAACTTTTGGATCCAAAGAGATCCATGCACTTTGTAGGCATTGCAAGATGCTTAAGGATTTACCTATGCTTAAGAATGTTTTATTTGTTTGGTGTGATTAAGGTTCAAAAATTCTCAGCAAGGATACTCTGTTTTTCACAAAATTTAGGGTAATTTAGAGCCCTTGCATTTCATGTAGTTAAATTCATTATGATTTCATGACACAAAAGATTCATCAAATGGAGGTTTAAGTAAAAATATGCCATCTGTTAAGATATTTCTTCCTATGGCAACTGGAAGTTCCTCCAAAGTTTTTTCCGCTACTACTGCTGCCTATGGACTTACAAACATGGGTCTTCCTTTTAGGCTGAGCAGGAGCATTCCCTACCTCCTGTTATTTGTCATCCTTGACTTCATGGTCAAGCATAAGATCTGCCTTCAGTTGGCTGGAGGGACAACCTCACGCTGAGAGAAGATGAAGATTGACTGAGTTGAGTTTCGAAGACTACTAAAGTGAGTATGAGGCTGGTTGAGGACTGAACTCCAGAACTTCTTTTCTTCTTTTTCTAAGAGCAGTTGGGTCTTGGAGATAATCAGAAGCTCAATGTGATTAATCACTTTATCATCTACATTCTAAACTTTAGCTGCTATCTTTTCTGGGTGAGAATCAGCTTCAGGAGGTGAAGTGGACTCGGCAACCATAGGCTTCTTTCCTTTTCTACTCACACTAATCAAATCCTCCTCACATTTTGTTGTGACTTTTGGAGGAGGTTGCGCCTCTAAGTGTGAAAGAATGGCCAAAACCCTTGCTAGAAGTGAATCTCTAAGGTAGTTATTGGCATTCAACAGTCACATGCTCAATACTCCCATTGGCATGTTCAAAAATAACATCCTGTACCAAGTCTTAGCTTATTTACACTGAGCACTTTAGCTTGATTTGCTCTTTCCTTCTTAGCAGTGAGCCTATACATCGTACTACCTGTGAGTTGTACACATTTGCAGGTAATGCATGAAAATATGACCCAATCTAGGATATCATGCAACATTGAGTTTGAGAGAGAGATTCTGATCCTCCATCTTTTAGAGAACCAGATAATTCTGAGCCAAACATCAAGGTCTGTTAAAAACGTTTTTCCAAGTTAGCCTTACAAGCAATTTGAAAGTGGGAAAACCATCCTTGTTATCAACACTCTGAATAATCATAAAGTTCTGAACAAGACTGAGCAATCTTGTTCCCCTAAGAATTATCTAATGAGGGAGTAGTGCTGGAGAAGAGCTCCTCTGCTGCTACAACCACAGAAGGATGTACCCTCCCTCTTACCTTTATTGCTATTTGGAACAATATATTCCTAGTTTAAACTCATCCACTGAAGAAACGGGTGCTGGTTGAGGAGGCATCCTTTTGCAGAGAGAAGAGGGGACAGAGAAAAGGTAGGAGGGAAGAGAATGAGGATGAGAAAGAAAAGGAAGGCGAAAGAGGAAAGGAAGGGAAGGAATTCCTAGAAGTGAATCCTGTGCATGTTGTTCTGCGGATCAAAAATTGTTGTTCCAATTGGCTTAAGAGAGACACAAAATCATTGAACTAGTGTGTCAACTTCTGCAGATCATCTTTAAGAAAAATGTTTTAGATTGCATGTGTATTGTGATTATTTTATTATAGAAGGTGATGGTATTATACTCTAGAGCAATTTTTATCAAGCTTATGTTTGTAATGCTTTATCATTGTTTGGTGGGGAGCATTTCCTGTGTTGTACTATTGTGTACGTAACAAGTGATGTGGCAATCCATACGGCTGGTTTTTCCAGTAATAGAACTGGGAATGTTGGAATTTGTAGTAACTTTCATTGTCTGCATGGGTGGAATCTGTTTTCTCTGGTGCTCTGAGGAATAATATATGTATTTATTTTAAGGTTGACATTATTTTGCTTTGCTGCTTGACATGTGTACCTGTATTATGCATGTGTCTGGTTGTACATATATATTTTGAGGTTGACAGATTTTGATTTGCTGCTCATATAGGAGCGAGGCTTCCTGTTGAGCATGGTTGAGGCTGACAGAAGTGGCCCCTTGGATTTCAAGTGTGACAGAAAATGAGGAGAGGTTCAGTTCTACAAGTCATTCTTCCTGGATGGTGTGCACTATAGTTTGTATGATTCTGTATATCTTTATGGGGAAGGTGAGCATGAACCTCATGTTGGCAAGCTTATAGAAATTTGGGAGACACGGGATAAGATAAAGCAAGTGAGAGTTTTGTGGTTCTTTCATCCCAGTGAAATTGTAAACTTTCTTGAAGGTGAAGCCGTGCCGGCGAATGAATTGTTTTTGGCAACCGGTGAAGGTGTAGGACTTACAAATGTTAATCCCTTAGTAATATATGCATTTTTCCATTTTGGTTAATGTTTACTTTGTCATGCTTTACATTCAATAAGCAATTCTATTTAGCAGTATCCTTGCAGTCCATTTCTCTTCATTTGTTCTTTTACTGAGTAGTGCATTGCCATGGCTGCTTGATGTTTAGGAGAGATTGCTGTGGGTTTTGTATGGCCTGATTATTCATGCATACTGGTTAGGCGAATACAGACAAGCAACTTGAAAAATATGATCAATGGTTTGGTG
This sequence comes from Lumnitzera littorea, assembly GCA_024138015.1. Classification (NCBI taxonomy): domain Eukaryota; kingdom Viridiplantae; phylum Streptophyta; class Magnoliopsida; order Myrtales; family Combretaceae; genus Lumnitzera; species Lumnitzera littorea. Next base: position 148,169,444 of record JAMXBB010000001.1, on the reverse strand, counting down.
CTTGTTCTCTATAGATGATTAAGGCTAATTATTCACTGTAGGTAGAATTTTCTCATTCTAACTTAAATTTGTACCAACTAAATTTTTTTTCAAGTAACAAAGAACAAAGTAGGTGGTCTAGTTTCTGCTAACGATATATGCTATTGCTATTTGTTATGTATGGCATCTTGTCTTTCTCTTGTTGGGCATCATTTTTCAATTTCTAGCTTAAACCTATGTAGTCACCTGCACTACTTTCTTCTAGTATGAGATTTAGAGTTCAAATTCCTCCAACTGTGATTTTTTTATGTAGTTCAGTTTCAAGATCAGAAGGAATCTACCCACGATTATTGGGGTACTTTGGATTTTTTACGTATCTTGGTGTGCTTTTGTTAATATCTCTTTGTTCATTCTTTCATGCACACTGATTAATTATTCTAAGTTCTCTTAGTGGAATTAGCATGTCATGTACATGGTTCCACTTCGGGTCAATTTTGTTGTTTTAGAGTTCTTTATAGTTGTTGATATGTATCTGAGATTCAACTTCAAGAAACCAGCCAATAAAGTTTCAGCCGACATGGATATGTGTTGAAGGCCAACTGGTGTTTCTCTGTGGGGCTTGCTTGGCAACAAAGGATGTAGAATGCATCTGATCTGTTCTCTTGTTGATTTCTTTTCAGTGAGGATTTGAGTTTATAACTCTTTAACTTTAGCTGGTTTCTTTTTGGTTGTATAAAAGCTTTCAATATGCAATTTGGTTTTCTTATTCAGCATATTATTGTCAACATTGTATTTAAAAAAAAAAAAAAGAAAAGATTTTTCTGTAATTTCCAGTGTTTATTAGGTTAAAGGATTGTCAAGAAGTCATCTTGGGCTGTTTAGGTACATATGTTAGCCTCATTCACCAATTAGTAGGGTGATGGATAAGAGCTTGCAAGCGAGGATTTTCTACTCGAAAGAACTGCACAATGTCTCACGTTTGTAAATGAACAGACTAAATGGTTTCATGTTTATTGTGAGCATTCATAATGATGTTACATAAGAATTTTACTGTAAGTGATAATACGTTTGAATGTCTTGTTTGTAACGTATTAACTGAAACTAGCTAGACCAATGATCATAGGTCAATCAACAGAGGAGCTCATGCGGAAATGATGTAAATTTCTTGATAGTCCGTAGAAGTTCTAAACTCATATAAGCCTTTGTTTATTTCTTATAAGGTAGTATACAATTTCTGTTTGCATCTGGGCAAAGAACTTGTCTCCAAGAATCTTATTGTAGATAAGCCACCCTCTCTACTAGGGTTGTTGAATATCAAGGTGAGAAGAGTTCATTTCTTGCCAATCATTCTGTGCATGACTCCTCGATGAGTGTTTTAAACCCCACAAGATCACTGGAGAAAAAACGTGAGCAGTCCTTTGTTTTATCAGTGTCCTCTACTACCTTTTTCCATATGTCTAGCTATAAATACGAGATGATCATGAGTTTAATGGCTTCCTAGTTATTGATATGGAAACTGATATTTGCATTTTATCCAACTGAAGAAAGTTGTTTAGTCAAGGGGTTTGGCATGTTGGTTAACTTAAGCCTTGGAACTTCCATGACAAATGACATGGGTGACTGGGTTTGCATTCTTCTGAGGCCATTTTGGAGATTAATACACAAGACAAGCTGGACTTAGTTGGTGGTGGTTCTTATTTATGTGTCTGTGGTAACAGCTGCAATTATGATTGTGCCCTTGGTTAGAAAAAAAGAAGTCTTCAGTTAAATGTTAGGGATATGGTGTAGCTGTAGAGAGTAACGTAATACAATTGATGCACTTTTCTGTTACTTACATCACTGCTGATATATTTACACATTTGTTCAGGAAGCAATTGTTGGAAAATGTAATATGCACTTCAAGGGATGAGAGAAATGTTCAACCTTTGCATCATGAACTTCAGATGGCCCACTTTGTATTTTACCGTACATTCAATGTCAAGAATTATAAGATATCTGATATGATAGATGATAGGGTTTGTGGAATTGAAGTTATGTTCTGTTTATCAATTTTTTCACCTTCTGTGTGTTATCATTTTCTCCTTGAAAATGCACTAGTTTCAAGCATGCATTTCACTATAACAATTCTCCATCAACCTAAATCAATGGCCATGTTCACGCCACATATTGAAAAATAATTCCTAGAACTGGTGATGCTTCGATGGTTAAAATATAGAACCACCATCCATGTCAACTTTTTAGGCTACCATGTTCACCAAAAAGTCAACACCTTGTCAATACCTAGTTGAATGGCTGTACATATGCACTATGGCCGAAAAAATTTAAGGACGTGCATGTACAACGAGAGGGCTGGGTTTTCAAGTTTAGCATTTTCCTGAATTCTATATGAAAAAGTAGAAGTGCAGTACTAACTGGTGGGGCATAAGTGATGTTGAATGAATCAATTGCTCCATTCTCTTCAAGTTGGTCACTGCATGTTCATGGATTGTAATTGTTGTTTATATAGGTGTATTCTTCATCGATTTGTTTCTTGGAAATGGGTTGTCCTCTCTGGTATTTTTCCCCCCTTTCCCATGGTGGGGTTAGTGAATTAATCGGGAATATGCCAATTTTCTATGCATTGGTGAAATTGGAAAATTTAGGATTAGGATATAATTAATTTACTTTGTAATTCTCAAGCTTTCTCTATTTTGATTGCTTGTGTGGGCTTTCAATTCTCTTATTTAAACTAGTCATAAATTTTTAAGCTTGTCCAATCATTCTAAATTCCCTTTTTGGTCCTCTTTGCTTTGTATGTCAGTTTTTTCTTGTTCTTGTTTTGAGGTTTTACCTGATTACTCACACTATATATCCAGCACTAACTTGTGTCTAGCACAATAGAACGAGAGATCGATTGGTTGTACAGATCATTATCATATAAGTCCAAAAGCAAACCTTGTTATCATTAATGTTTTGAGTTGCTTTTATGTAGTGAAGGGTCAATTAAATTATCACCTATTTATATTGATGAAAGTCTGTCTCTTATTGATGCAAAAAAGAATTGCAAGCTTCATAAAGGCTTTGATTGTATAATTAAAGATATTCTCTTACTTGACAAAGATAAATTTGTTAGAAGCTAGCATAGAAAAACTAAGATTGCTAGGTAAGAGGATTCCTTTGTTCTATTAAGTCATTGGCATGCAAATTTTTGTTGATGTAATAGGAGAAAATACAAAATTCATAAGAAGATGACTTGATTGGTTGCTGGTGCTGTTTACATGTTAAGGCTATGTGCCCATATATTTGATTTTTTGTTCCATTTCTTTGGTTGATTGATTCGGCATTATATTAGCATATATACTATAAACTTTTATTTGGTGAACATTTTCGAATATGAAGGAATGCGCCTTAATTGGAGGAAATTATGGGGGAAGATGCATTATTACTTATTGGAAAAGTGCATTATCGTGAATACAATTGGTGGGTCCAGTTGTTGCCAATTGAAATAAATTAAGATAGTGTTTGGTATGTTGACCTTTTCTTTTTGGGGGGATAATTTCAAAATTTTTTTTTTTCCTATTAAATAAAATTAGTTACAAAAAAGGGGTTAGAAGCCCTGAGGCAGAGCTGTGAAATCCTTCACTGAATAATGGGTGATGGCCAGCACCAAAAGGAAGCTAGACGATAAGTACTCCTAGGTTAAAAAACAATACCAAAACTCGAAGGAGAGCCATAGCTTACACAGTGTTTATTCTTTCTTCTCGGTACGCACAACTTCGGAAGGTAGCCTGTGAGTGACAGGCCTCGAGACCATGGTACCATGAAGGAAGTTAGCTGGAGCCACGTTGAAGGGTCTAGCTTTGAAGGCTCATTAACACTAGACAATTTACTCAAGCTTTAAAACCTGGATCAAGAACAAAGATAGTGGTAGTCACAATGGCACTTGCTTCGACTTGGATCTCAAAGGCAATAGTAGGTGTAACATCAACTTGAAGAGGAGGAACCTCAGTAGGCTTTTTACTAGAATCAAATTAGGAAGGCCAGCTTGTGAGAGACAGGCCCCGATACCTAGGTACCATGAAGGAAGTTGGCCAGAGCCAAGTTGAAGGGTCTAGCTTGGAAGGCTCATTAGCACTAGACAGTTTACTCGAGCTCTAAAACCTAGATCAAGAATGAAGACAATGGTAGTCATAGTGGCACTTGCTTCGACTTGGATTTCGAAGGCAATAGTAGGCGTAACTTCAACTTGAGGAGGAGGAGTCTCAAAGGCTTCTTTACTCGAAGCAATGGCAACATCGTTAGCAAACAATGGCCCTTTTGCATTCCACTAACAAGCAAGCATAGTATGTCGAAAGACCCAGCATCAAGAATAGCTGGGCAGTTCCTATTGGTATCCAACCTTCATAGGAATCTTTCTAGCATTACTACATCTGACCCTGCATCGTGATTACAAAGATGCTGTTGGCATTCTTATCAAGACAAACTCGCCATATGTTTGAACTGTAAAGGAGTTAATCAACTAACATTTTCATACTCGACTTGTTATTTAACTAATGTCTTGCTTATGAAAAAATTTCAAATACATATTTCAAAGCTAGACCCAAATAGGTAAAATCGTGGATTGAACATTTTTTTTTTTATTTATCCCAAAAAATGAAATAAAGTATTTGCATAAGCAAATATTGTAGCTAGTGGTTTTCAATTGGTGATAATGGTATTTTTTGCTAATTGGTGGTTGTGATTTACTTGTGGGGAAATGCGTACTCGCATTTCCTTAGTTTCAGTTAACCTTTTCTACTTGATCAACCACCTTATAGCCACTATCCTCATTTTTGACAACCCCATATGGTTAAGCATTACTTGTTTTTGTAACTACTTCCAATTGGTGCCATAATATTTTAGAATTAGAAAAATACTAGATGTTAGTTGTACTAACAATAGTTCACAAAACATTAGTGTGTAGCAAGCACAACCTACCTTAACATTTCATTTTCCTTCAATGAAAATGATTGTTGGTTTTCAAGGGGCATGTTCATAGCATCTTGTACCTAGCGATGTTGAATTGCCTAATTAGTCTTTTAGCTAAAGTTATACTAGCAAAATACAACATTTTATTTGATGAATATACTATAGCTAGTAAATGGCTTACTGTAAATGAATTCAACTCAACAAAGAGGTTTCTTATGATTAAAAAGCCATTAGTTCAAGCATATATGGTTCAAGTTGTTTTATGTGTCAAGCTTTTACTTTACTACTATTTTGCTACTCCATCAATGTAGTATAACTACCACCTTACTTCATATACCTGCATTATATACATTAGTTTATATCATAAGAGTTATTTGTTGTTAGCATGATGATTAAATGGATGTTGTTGTCTTTTATTTGGTTGATGCAGTTAAGTTAATATTCAATAGGATGGGAAGTACCATTAGTGGAGGTATTAACATAGGAGAAAAGAAAGATAATACAAAACTATTAACAAGTGTTAATCCTAAGTTTCTTCCAATAAGTGATACATTAGGAGATATTAGAGACAAATGTATAAAGGGAAGCTTCAAATATGCTTCACTTAAAGAGGTGAATTTGGAAAATTCCAAGATGAAGGAGATAATGGATGTAAGCTTAGCCAATGCTTCATCTAGAGAAGAGGTGAATTTGGAAAATTCTATATCTAATGTGAATCATGCGTTCATGCCTATGATACGATCTCTCTTATAAATAAGGGTGATGTTAATGATGGTTTTAACAAGAGTGTTATTTCTGGTATGAATTTCAAGCCTTCAACTGACACTAGTAATGTTGGCAAACAACTGAAAAGATCAAAACTCAATGCTCTCAACGAAACATCCAAGGAAAAGGAATATAATCCAAAATTGATGGCCCCTATCATGGATGGTAAATCAAATGCATTGATGCAAAATATTGCTACTATTGAAGGTAAGTTCAAGCCCAAGCACACAAGTGAATCCTTTAGGGAGGAGAAAGAACATTTTGGCATGAAGCTTAATGAGAAGAAAATGCTTTCTAGTGAAAAGTTGCTTAAGGCCTTCCCAGGAGGCCCTTTAAAACTCAATGTTCTCAAAGATACATCCAAAGAAAAGGAATATGATCTAGAATTGATGGGCCTTGTCATATATGATAAAGCAAACATGTCAATGTGAAATACTGCCACTATGGAATGTAAGTTCAAACCTAAGCATATGAATGAATCCTTCATGGAGGAAAAAGCACATTTTAGCATGAAGCTTGATATGAAGAAAATGCTTTCCAATGAAAACTTGCCTAAGGCCCTCTTTAGAGGCCCTTCAAAACTCAATGCTCTGAAGGAAACATCTTCATCTAAGGAAAAGGATTATGATCTAAAATCGAAGCACCTTATCATAGATGGTAAAGCAAATGTGTCGTTGCAAAATATTGCTACTATGGAAGGTAGGTTCAAGCCCAAGAACATGAATGAATCCATCGGGTAGGAGAAAGGTGATTTTAGTACGAAACCCAATGAGAAGAAAATGCTTTTCGGTGAAAAGTTGCTTAGGCTCCTTAGAGACCCTTCAAAACTCGATGCGCTCAAAGAAGCATCTAAGGAAATGGAATATGATCCAAAATTGATGGGCCTTGTCATGGATGATAAAGCAAATGCATTGATGCAATACATTGCTACTATAGAATGTAGGTTTAAGCTAAGTACATGAAAGAATCCTTTGGGAAGGATAAAGGGCATTTTAGCATGAAGCTTGACAAGAAGAAAATGCTTTTCGACAAAAAGTTGCCCAAGGCCCTCCCTAAAGGTCCTTCAAAACTCAACACAATAAAGAAGACATCCAAGGAAAAGGAATATGATCCAAAATTAATAGGCTTTGCCATAGATGGTAAAACAAATGTGTTGCAAAATATTGCTACTATAGAATGTAGGTTCAAGCCTAAACACATGAACAAATCATTTGGGAAGGAGAAAGGGCAATTTAGTATGAAGCTTGATGAGAAGAAAATGTTTTCTAGTGAAAGGTTGCCCAAGACCACTCTTGGAGGCTCTTCTGTAAAGGATAATAAGACTAATTGCCAAGAAACATCAATAACACATCCTAAGTTTGTAAGTTCTTTTAGACCTTTGAACATTTTATTAGGTTATGTTTATTTATAGTTGCAACGTATTTGCCATCCTCTAAAGAAAAATTTGGTAGAGCAATTATGGTATTATACTTAAGTACCTTATAATTACATATTGGAATATTAATATCATGTTTTGATGCCATATGTTCTTTTTATATTTGATGAAGGAATGATTTATCTTATAAGATCCATATACGATTACGAATCCGACTTGCATTAGTTCATCTGGAACTATAACTTATGACCTCTATGAATGTTACGAAAGTGCATTGGTCTACCGGGTGAAACCTTTTAGGTGGTATTCGTGCTCAGTATGTGCTAGGGATATGAGTTTTTAAAGAGGGTTTTTAACAAAGGGAAGGATGTTAGAGGCATCACTAGAAATTATTTTGCTATTATGAGATAAATTACTTAGGAACATATCGACGGGAATCTTGAGATGGAATCTTTATTCAAATAACCAAGTAAGGACAATTATAAGTTGCCTTAGAGTTGACTGGGGCCAAAAGACAGAACTAGGTTGATTGGAGGAGGATTGAATTGACTAAAGAAAAAACGACGTACCACTTAATCAACAAGGAGAGGGAAAGGTCAACTAGGACGATCATTAGGTTGGTTAAGAGGATGTTGAGTTGCCTATGTTGACCATGTTTGCTTTTCCTTTTTTTTTTCCCCCCATTTTTACTCATACTTTGTTTCCTATTTTGTTTTGTCCTTTTTAGAGTGTTTTAGGGTTTAGTCTAAAACCTAAATAAAAGGAGAATATAGAAATTTTGCTCTTTTGTTAAATCTATTGGTTTGTTATAAACTAAAAATCTAGGAGAAATTTCTTCTCGTTGAAGCAATCTTCATAATTCCCATAAAACAAAAATAAAGTTGATGTGAGTATAATAAACCTAACAAAAATGACTTGAGTAAAATAAAAAATTCAACCAAATCAATTGCTTGGTGCATTCAATTGGTGGGGTACCTCAGCCAATGGCCATACTTCCAACCTTCCTTAAGCTAAGAAATAGATGTTGCAACCATGGACTAGAATCATTGTTCATTGTTTCCAACTTACTCATCATTGATTTGAACACATGTTGTTGCAATGATGTGACCATGGACCTAAATCATCGAGTAAGAACAAAAAGTTGTATCGTATTTATGGAGTAATTGATAAAGTGATCAAGACTTGGAACAAACGCTTTTGCATTATGTACAAAGTGCTTGTCCAAACAATAAGGAATCCATCAACTAAAGTCCCCTTGAAGTAAGCACTATCTAATTGCTTATGCGAGCAATCCCATTAACCTTGACAACTAATTCATTCTACGAAGCTTTGTTGGGTGTCACACCCCGAAGTGGTAGAGTTATAACAATCTGATTGTGCAAACCATTATAAAATGGAAACCGATCATACAGCTACTATTTTAGATCTAATTTACAAAAAGCATCTACGATTAACCCGTTTTGAAGTAAACAGTTCATAAATTAAATAAATTATTTACTTATAAAAGTATGAAAATATATGTATATCACTAGAATTCAAGTATTACAAATAATGTTTGTAAGCTTTCATTGTATTATATTTCCTAAACAATATATTATTTGAAAGTGGAAAATTATAAATAAAAGCTAAGACCTTAAAACTATCTCTGTTCTTCAAATATATTTCCTCACTTCTTAAAATCTAGCAGTTGCTAGCCTCAAGACAAATATAAGTCGCTTCTTAGTTAGCACACGTAATAACGTTTATTAGAATGTGAGCAACTACAACTTAGTAAGTTAAGACAAAGCCTTAAAACTATACAGCAAACACAAACAGGGTTATCAACAAATTAATTAGATGCAATGCATATTCAAGCAAATACCATCATACGACGTTATCTTGCCTATCATGAGATTAAAGAAATTGCACCTACTTTAATCTGGGTTGAAGAGTTTCCATTAATGCAACGGCTTACGACCAAACCCAAGCTTGTGTAATAGAGACATCGCTTCTCCCACGACTACCTTTGAACCATTAACTGAACCATTGACTGAACCATTGCTACTATCTCCTCACCTGTTACTTAGTTCAACTAAGGATGAAAAAAGGACCGATTATGTTATCCAACACTATCTTTTTCGAAAGGGTGGTTATTTGGCTAGAGAACCTTAAGTTTCTCTTAATGGGTTACTATGCAGGTCAAATTTATGTTTACAAGTTATATATTTGGTTAGGTCTAGTTTAGGGTGATCAATCATTTCATACAAATTACATAATACAAGCTAGAGCAGTAAACCAAATCACATCATCAACTTAGAAACAACCATACGTGTACAATAAATTATCTAATAAGCATAATCAAATATAATTTTAAGTCTCCAAGTACTATAAATTAGTACTTCAAAATACAATAATGTATTAATCTCAACTTACTTGGACTTATCGCTTACTTATTCGAGGTGCAACTCGTTAAAGTCATCGCCGATAATTCCTATATTATAAATATTGTTTTAGTATGTGTATATAATTATCTCATATAAATTTTATTCTGTAGTTCTTTTATGTTATCTTTAATTTAAGGTTTTTAGTATACTTAATTATTTAGGTTTTTAAGTTTCTTAAAGTTATTCTTAATTTAGGTTGAGTTTTAAATTAGTTTTAAAGTCGGTTTTTAAATTAGGTTTTTAATTTATTTTTCGATTAGTGTTTTATATGTAACCATAGGAAATCATTCCGATCCATAATGTGAAATTAATTACATTATTTTTGGATATTTTAAATTTCGTTTTTGGTCTCTAGCTAATATTTTAGTTTGTGCATTACATTCTAATTCTAATTTAATTACCGAATTTACTTACACTATGAGAAAATCTTACATTTTTTATATAATTATCCAAATTTAAGTTTCTTAAGAGATTTATTTTATATTTCTATTATTATTATAATATCAATTTTAACTTAATATTTTCCTACTTATTAATTTCTTATACCTATATATTACACATTATCACCTTCTATATTCATAATGTACACATCTAACATTCCCATCACCTCAAATACATTTCTCAAATCAACTAACATCTTAAAATATCTAAATTCATCATAAATCAGAATTTATACGTAATTACCCTAAATTACACAATTAAATTAAAATTTACCATTTTTACCTATTATATATTTACTACAGAATACTCTAATAATTACATCTAACAACCTAAATGCTACAAATATCATACTTCGTTATATTTCAATATTCTAAAACATATAATTATACACTAAATCGATAATTACCCATTTAATTACTTAATTATCTTCAAATTACCCATTTTATAAATCATTTTAACGCCTAAAAATTATATAAAAATTTTGAAAATTCATTTTTGAAAAAGGGCTTTTATAACCCCTAAATAGTTTATACAAAAATTTTGAGCATAAAATTATATTCTTAAAGTTATTTATTTCTAAATCGAAATATACTCGTGTTTATAGGATTTCTTAAGGATATCATATTTCTAAATATAAATTCATCAAACTAAATTTTCCTATATCTACATACTTAAAAACCTTAGAATACCAAATTTCATAATTTTCTAAATACATTTAATATTTTTATAAAATTAACCAAAATCGGATTGGAAATTGAACTCACTTATCGTCTTCCAACCACCAACGATGGCTCTATGTGTGTTGGTTAGGTGGTGGTGGTGGCCGTTTGTTTCCAGGTGGCCATCGGGTGTGAGTTTTTTTCTAAAGCCTTAATTATATTGATTTTTTGTAAATAAATCCTAAATTTCAATGTTTCGGTTCTCTTTAGTTTTTCTACTCTCCTAAATAATTAAATGAGCTTCCGTAAAATTTTGGGTATTTATAGGGTTGCCTAGATATTTTTTCCTCATTAATTTGAGTTGATATTGTCTTTATCTCCTCTTCTTTTTAACTTTCTATTTGGCTAAATTTAATTGATTAATCTTCTTCTTTAATCTTCCTCATTTTCTATTATTTTCTTGACTTTTCTTCAATTATTTATGAATTTTTTTAATTAATTAGCATTAATTTGGCATATTTCGCGTATTTCTATCTACATGTAAATACATATATGATATAAATAAAAACTAATAATTATTATTTAAATTATTGTATGATTTGTAGTGTGTATATAATTTATCCTTATCGATTTGTTAGTTATTGGAATTTATTTTACGTGTTTCCGATAAATAAAAAGAAATTTACAAATAATTCAATATTATAATAATTAATTATTTTACTATTTATTTTCCTAAATTTAGACTTATGGGATTACTTTTACTAATAATCTTAGCTTCATCATAAAATTTAGATTGGATTGGATAATTTACTCAATCACTTTAAATTCTATGAATAGAATCTCAAATACCTGATTATGGGTTGTAAATTGGGATAGTACTTTAACCACCATATGAGCAGGACTAGCTTTAGAGCTAACTATTTGGATGCTTGAGGGAGTTTAAGGTGTTAATGATGAATGTGAGCTTAATGAGCAAACCTTTTTTTAGGTTTATCTTAGGATCAAAGTAAAAGATTAGAATATTATGAATTGCAATCGTACAAAACAATGATGTCGTAATATAATAGGTTGTTAATGTTAAGAGGTGATGTCAAGGGAATTGAGTGAGCTATCTTTCACATTTGGGTGAAGTTCTCTTAAATCCCTTATATCATTGTCAGGTGTAGATGAGAGTAGAGTTGGCATGATGAGTAGAGATAGGGGTGATGGTAAGCAAGATGCGTTAAAGTTTGAGCAAAGATAGTAGCCTACAAAAGATGCTTGTTGAACTTAGAGCACAAGAATTTGAATATTGGCAATAAGAGCCGAAATTGAGTTAAGAGCAATGTTTCAAATGCTTAGAATGCCAAAACCAATGTGTTATGCTCCTTAAATGGTTCACACCTAAGCTTAAAGTGTTGAGTGAAGAGGAAGATGTGAGTAGATGACGATATTGAGAAGGCCATTGGCACCTATTTTGAAAATAAACAAATAATGGTAGAAGGAGAATGCTTAGAGGTCATGGTGGTCAAATGATGAAGGCGCACCATTAAATGGCTAGGTACTTCTTGTTTGGAAGGTGGTGTCATAGAATGGAATTGTGCTCCATGTGGACGATGGAACACTTATTGTCCAATGGGTTGCTTTGTTGTAGGCAAATGTTAGACCATACTCTATTTTTGGATAAGGTTGGATATTTTTTTTTGTTTTTCATTATAAAAAGAGACGATACAAGGAAAAGGAGAACATTGAAAACTCCCTGAATGGTGACACAAAGGTAACATAACAAAGAACCCTAAAAAGCATACAATAGCACCTAGTAGGATGATTTAAAGACAAAAGCTAGAAGTCACTAGAGTAAAGAAACAACTAAAGACCACTACAGGCTAACTCTTTAGGTCTTACTATAGTGGTTGCACTTCCTCTTCTTCTTGTTCTTCTGCTTTTACTTGGAATAAGCAGCTTGAGAAGACTTTTTGTGATATGCCAAGTCAAAGGAAGAAGAGACAACAATGTAATCAATGAAGTTAGGTAATGTCATGTAAAGAGGGGAATTTGAGACTAGAGGTTCATTTGAAACTTATAGCATCACCTTCAAGCTGGCCCTCATGACTTGCCATAACAAAGGCATTTTCAGCGGGTCTCACATCTCTTAAGTTCTTAGACACCAAGTTGGAATTCCCATTTGAAGGAGGAGCAACCTAAAACTTGTGGAGTTTCTTGTTATGTCCTACAAAAGTATTCATGGCTAAGGCCTTAGTTGGAGAACCAAGCTGAGTAACTATAGAAACCCACTATGACTAACATAAAACATAAAACTACTAGCAAAACTTGATAAAACAACCACTAACTAAGAGAAAACAATACAATATAGTTGAAAGAAGGGGCAGCGAACTAACAAATTAGAAAAGGTACAAAAAATGACCAAGAGAGAGGTCGAAAAAGAAGGGAAAAGGATGGGGATGAGGTGCAAAAGGGAAAAGGGGATGTGTTTAGGGAGGGATGTCATTTGGTAAGGACAATAGGAGAGATGGAGAGATTAGGTGGGAAGGGAAAAAGAAACGAGGAAGGGGATTTTAGAGAAAAGGGAGAGCATTTTCTATCTCTAAGGGTACTTTTAGGTGCAAGTGGAAGTTGCTAACAAACATCCTTATTTTTTAATATTTCATGGTTATTGGCCTTGGAACTTGTCATAAATCTCAAGTAAAATAAAATGAAATTTTACTAAAATTGATGACTAGTAGCAATTATAAACCCTAGTCTCCCAAATGAGAGCTATGAGCTCTAAGCTTACTAACTAACTAACATAAGCAAGAAGCTTTCTATAACTATCCCTCAATGAGTATAAAACTTCTAGATATCTCTCTCTAATTAACTTTACTTATTTATAGAAATTTTAGCTAATAGTATTTAATATTAATTGCCACATTAGCACATAGCCTCATACAACAGCTACATATACCTATGTATTACATTACTAACACTTTTTATCTCATATATGCTTTGTTAATACTTGGGTCACATCAAAACTTAGTTTCTTCTAGGGAGAAATAGTTTTCCTAACTTGGTTAGAAGCATCTTTTGGTGAGTTAGGGGAAAGAGTATGTAGCGGCATCCATGGAAGGTATTGATGATAAGTTGCCCTTCATGATAGTAAGCAAGCATTTTAGTTATATTGATAATCTTTGTGATAATTTTGCATATGGTCAAGGTGCGTCACACTTGTCTTTTATATTGGTTGAATTTGAGGAAGTTGTTCTTAGACGTGAAGGTATGAAAGAAATACCTACTTTTAGACTTGGGAGCTCTAGTTCGTCTTTTAAAAATGGTTTTTAGGGTCATTGGTGAGGATGGAAAAGAGAGGAAGGAGGAGAAAAGGAATGGCTAATAACCGAAGGAAAAGAGAGGAACAAAGGATAGTCCCCCACTTGAGACTAAGAAGCAATCATAGTAGGTTACCACCGCAAAACACCTGAATCAAAAGAAAATAAACAATGCAAAACGAAGTAGGGAAAATTATATAACTTATATAGAAAAAAGGGGAAGGTTAGAAGAAATGGTAAGTGTATTTGAATTTGCCTTAAGAGAAACAGTATCTTGATTAGGAGGGTTGAGGCATGGCAACTTTGTACAGAAGATAGAGGATTTTCTCTATTTAGAAAGCGATTTTTGATGCATAGATTGGACTTAGTATGTGTTTTTCTATAAAGGAAGAGCTCGTAGAGAGTTAGCAACATAGAGCTTGTAGATATGAATGATGAAGGTGAACATAATTACCAGATTCCTTTTCACTTCTCTACAGTGGACATTCATTTACTAAAACATGCAATTGTTTTTTTGGTTTATGCATTGTCCATATGGTTTCTTAATAATCTTGAAAAGTGAAACCTTAGAAGGTGCTTTAGTTTTTTCTGTAGTTATTAGACAATAAATTGTATTGTTTCATTGTGAATTTTGGTGGATCATTTCTATCTATCTATCATCACTATTCTTAACATGAGCCCATTTAAGAGATGGATAAACTATAAATTGATTGGAGTCATAGATTGTTTTGGTTAGAATATATTACATTATGACAATCTCTTCCCTAAAGTACTCATATTATGAAGGTTTTTTGATACATCTATCCCCTTAGACTTGAGAGCTCACTAGGCTTTTATCTAATTGAGGTTTTTTTATGGAGATTTGATAAGGAAGCAAATGAGACCTTACGGCCTCGAAACTTGCTTATCCACATTGTTGGGATTTTGAAGGTAGTGGTAACTCATGTATTTATAAGAGCTTTGTCGTTTGGTACGCTTAAGGTTCTACATGGTAACTTGTGTAGATGTAGGATGGAGTGTCTAGGGATAGATTTCTTGCACCATGCTACTTTAGCCTAAGGGGCTATGTTCCCATGACAGCAAAGGTTGTTATAGGTCTCATTGATGGAGAAATCATGCTTTTTTTATGGCTCCTAACAAAGGGAGTCCATTCTTGTAAGGTTTAGCATGAATTTTGATGGAATATGAAGAGTTTTCCCACATAACACCCTTAGGAAGTACCTAAGAGTCTCCTTCAATGATGGAATGAAACCTGGCATTAATAGGGACACCCAAGTTTGCAATTCGCCTTATGCTCATTAACTTAAAGGGAGCCAAAAATCCGATCGAAGAGATATTGAGATTCCATTATTGCCATGCCATATTAACTTTGGTTGAGCAATGTTGCAAAGTTTTAGGAGTATTTTCCATGTTTTAAGAGCAACAAGTAGGACCCTTTACAGTCTAGAAGCTAGAACCTTTAAGGAAATTTGAATCAATCCAACTAAGCCAAAGTCTAATATGCTTCAATTGTGTTGCCTTGTTCCATTTGGAATTCCAAGTCCACCTTCCTCTTTAGGGTTACAAACAACTACCCACTTTACCTTTCCCTTAGAGGCTATGTTTGGCCTTCCACTCCATAAGAAGTTTCTCATAAATTGTTCAATTTTTGTTATAACTTTCTTAGGGAGAATGAAAAAGGAGGCCTAATATGCTTGCATAGAAAAGATAATTGATTTTATGAGTTGCAATCTTCTTGCATATGATAAGTATTTGCTTGTCTAAGATTCCAAACGGCTTGAGATCTTATGGGAAACTTGATTAGAATTGTAAGGTTGCATAGAGTTTATTTTTTAGTAAGGAGAGAGGTGATGTTGTATGTGCTTTCTATAAATGATATCGGGCAAGGTCCCATATCATTTTACTTCCAAAAATTGACTAAACAAAGTCAAGGCCAATGAGGTGGTGGAGAAAAAAAAAAATCAACCCTTTACTATTTTGCATTTGATGTACTTGAATCTTGAGCATAGGTCTAATATCTTTGTGCCCTTTGTTTCCAACATTGCTTTTTGGGGTTGAACTCATGTTTGCCAACGTTTTAGAAAAAAAATATACAAATATGAATTGCATGAAAAAAATTATAAGAATATAATGATGATATCACATTTAGAAAATGCAACATACATTATTATAAAAATCTTGCATCTAATAAATGCGATATAGTGAAAGTAGTACCAATGTTATATTGCATTTAGCAAATGTGACATTCATTTTGTTCATTTGTCACATTTTCGTTTTGTTCATTTGTTGCATTTGCTAAATGCAATATAATATCGGCTGTGTTTATATGTTAAGCCTTGTATCGCATTTCACAAGTGCAATATAGGCTTGACAACTTTTAAAAGAAAAAGGAAGCTTTACATTACACTTGTGAAATGCAATATAGGTTTGATATCACTTTTTTAAAAAAAAGCAATTTAAAAAAAAAGCAAACTTTATATTATATTTGACAAGTGCAATATAGGTTGTATTTATATCACTTTTGTGAAATACGATATATACTTGTTACTTTTTAAAAAAATACGGAACTTTATATAGTATCTTGAAGATGCGATGTACTTATAATTACTTATACTAAAGGTTGATATTTTGGTAGATTTACTTTGTGCAATTTGTATTTTGATAAATTTTTTTTTAATTTTAACCGTAAACAAGTAATTTTCATTGGGGAATAATGGTGGTTGTGTATGCTAGAGTATGTAGGACGTTCTCAAATTTTATGAAATTATTTTTCCTTTGATAAAGGTCAAGCATTTGTTATATTCACAACCAAGTATGCAGCAAGGAAAGCTATTGAAAAATTAGGAGGAGGATGCTTACTGTTATCCAATGGAAGGTAAGAAGTTGCTACTGCCATCTATTTTCTGCATGTTTAAGAATGTGAAAAACCAAACAACTTAGTAATGATTTTATTTGGTCCGCGAGAGGGCGGTTGAAAAAGTTGAAAATATGATTTCTAACATCTCCTCCCTTTCTCCTTACATGTCTGGGGTTTCACTGTTCACTCAGAAAGAAGTAGTTTCTACTCCACATCGTTCCCAGAGCAACACTATAGAATATGAAATGGCTTTGGATTGGTGTTTGCTACAAGAAAGAGCTGATTATGCTTGGAGAAAGTTGTATCCGGTACTGTTAGATTACCGTTTTGTTTTTTATGATAAAATGCAGTGCATGTTCCAGTTCGGGACTAGCATCTTATATATGTCTGTCTTTATTGGAATAGGAAATCGAGAATTCCTCTCTTAATTTGATGAAACATCATTGGAAAAGGAGCGGGGGTTGGAAATGATCCATGGGCTCAAATTATTTGTTGCTTATTTCCTTCTATGAACTCTCTCTCTCTCTCTCTCTCTGCATTGAAGTTCCTACATCAGATTACATTTGTATATTTATGCTTTTTTTTCTACAAGACTTAAAGTTCAAAACGCAAATCACCAAAGAAAAAATACCAGAGGATAGTTTTGGAAGACATGTTAAAAGCTAGATGGACGCCATCTTTAAAAATATCTTTGCAGCCAAACATTGGACTCTAATCTTGTAAAATTTGAAAACATGCCTTGGATTGTGTAGATGGCTAATTAATTGGGTTTGACTATTTGACTTGAGGTGACAGGCTCAAAGAGATAAGTTCAAATATTTGAGATGATTAAAAGAGATTCGATACGGTAAACTTAGAGTCGGATTCGTTGAATTGATCTGTTGAATCCAACTTTTCTTAATTTGGCTTACATTAAAATAACAAATAAAGTTTTTATTTATGCCTAAATTCATGACAATAGTTTACTTAAAATCCATTAATAAAGGACTTCAATGTTAATAATTGATTACCATCATGATTCGATAGATGAGATCAACTACTATTTCATATAAATACCTCATTCACATGCTCATTTGAATAAGAGAACAATTCTCATTAATGTCGTTATTTTGTTAAAATCTCGTTTCAAAGATTAAACACTTAAATACTTTAAGAACCTTATCCTGTTCTTCATTAATTTTAGAGTTTAATGCTATCGCGTTCTTTCACTTGTCAGTATACGTGTTAGAACCTTATCAAAATTACCTACTCCTTCTCTTTATACTTTTTTTTTAACCATCTCGCATGAGTCACTCAAATTATTTCCTTAGTCACGTATAGTACGATTTCTCATATGATACGTACGTGACCCTTACATCCATACCTACACTCCCGCGTATTGTTTTGAATCGAAATATTTAAGTTAGCAACTATAGATGATACTCCAGACTTGTATAAGTTGAGCAAATTGTAACCATTTGCGACTTATATATCTATTTCATGATGGGAGTGTTCTTGAATCCATTGCAAGTTCTCAGCATGATTTGTTCTTCAAACATTTTTGCCTAGCTTTTGTAGCTAATTCTACTTCCCGTAAGTTTTTAAGTTCATTTTCCAACCCAAGATGGCCAATGAGTTTGTGATAAGTTGGTTGAGTCTCGCTAAAATTCAAATTACTGGAAATTCAAGAATTCCCACCACAGCCTTCTATTTTTTTTTTTTTTTTTTTAAATCAGAGCTATTCGATGCATAGATCACATGGCATTAAATTAGAGTGGAAAGTGAGATTTGGGATCGAAACGATACGTTCGGCTTTATTTAATTGGTTTTGTTGCTTATTGCTTCTGGCGCAATAAAAAGTGGTTTTGCAAGTTTCAGAACCAAGGAGAGGAGCTGGAAAAAGTTGGAGCAAGCTTGAAGTTGAAATAAAATATGATCTTTTCAATGAGTCTATTGCAAGGTAAAGTATGGGAAAAGAATAATTCTAGGAGTTATTCGGGCGTCATTGCATCCTCCTTCGTTTTGCGCGTTTGCATTCTCGTATTATTATGTGCATAGAGTTAGGAAATTTTTTTGATCAACTTTCAACGCCCAAGTAGTGGTGGCAAATCTTGTTAACGGAAGTTTCTCCATCTCTTGCCATGCTCGATTTTTACTCCCAAAAAATTGGGGAAGTTAAAGAATCCGATTAAGGGAATGACACGACAAAGAAAATTGTGGACGGAGGTGGAAAATGATTTAAATTGGATGGAAGCGCAGCTGTCCCTGTTTTTTTTCATATAGGTGAATAATGGTCTTATCAAGTTGCACTTTCCAATTGTTCCACGATCCTCCGCAGATGCAAGACACCAGAACGACTTTCAAAGATTCTGTCAACTTTGTGAGTCGTCATGGTCCTTCTGACAACTGAATGCAAGATGTTTTTGACAAGGTTTCGTAGTTTCCAAGGCAGTGAAATCAGATCATTTTACATTCCTCGCAAACCTGTAAGATACTTTTGTCGATTATCCGACTGCATATATATGTTTCTCAGCAACTTTTTGGTTAGGCTCAATCTGTGCGAAGCATCGAATCTCTTAAATTTATTTCTTTTAATGTTTTGGGACCTCTCTTAAGTGGCGTGCTGGGGGCCATGTGAGGTCAAGCTGGGGTTGGAGATCTCTTGCCCTATGGCACATAAAGAAATTACTATATGCATATTGTGAAATTACTCCATGAATATTGTTATAGTTGTTCGCTGAAAGGATCATGGCCGGTAGCTTTTGAGCTTGGGACTTGGATCTGCCTTGGAGGATAAGATGAGTATATGGTGGTTAGTAATTTTCCACGTGTAATTTTGAGAGATTTGAATACTTGACAAAGTTTCGGTAAAGCTATAATACTGAAATGTACGGCATTTTGGTTCAAAGAGCAAGAGTCCCTAGAATCGAGTAAGTTGGATTTTTCCATTGCACTACGTGATATATGGAGATTATTGGATGATTCTCAAAAACCCAACAGTAGTGCATTCATCGTAATAGAAGGAAGGATCATATGTGACCATGTCGAATGGAGATAGCATATTCATAGGCATAATATCAAGCTCGACTATGAAGCTCCAATTTAATGGTCTTTCATGTATTTGGTGGTGCACTAGCGAGAGCTATACACAAATCAAGTTGAGTGGGCATGGTGGTCATGTCACATTCAATTGGAATTTCAAAGTTTGAGCGCAATTCAAGCTCAAATTAGATATGGCCCTTAATTAAGATTTTTTTTCTTTTTAATTAAACCGACATTGACATGCAAACTTGATTGATATTTATGAAGTATATGCTTATAATGCGCAACAAGTAGAATGCAAAGTTTCAGTTTTACTTACTTCAGCAAAAGTTAGTTATAGGTTATTTATCCATGTGGCAGTCCACCTCTTGTACAGTTGTCATACTATTAGAGGTCAGCTTGTTAGAATAAATGGAATAATTATAAATAGGTTCAAGGGCTTGTAAACATAAATTAGAGTAACAAAAAAAAAAAAAAAACCCAAAAGTTTTAGCCTCACTCACAAAATCTTCCTTCGCATTTTGCTAGGGATCGTGATTAGTTTTTTTGCTGGAATTTAAGATGGCATCAGAGCGAGTAAATTTCAGTATTGTATTTTCTACTACAAGCTACTATATCGATTTGTAGAATTCTTTTGTTCGTTGGACTGTTCGTTTGTATTCCTTTGTGAATTGCGTTGTTCTGTTTTAATATGGCATTGGTTAATGGAGAACTTAGGGCTAATGATAATTCCATCATTGATCCATATTATATCTTTGGTTTTGATAATCCTGGCATGACAATTGGAACCTTAGTTTTCAATGGAAGTAACTTCCTTACTTGGAGTAGAGTAGTTAAGATGGCATTAGGTGCAAAGATGAAACTTAGATTTATAGATGAATCAATTGCAAAACCTGATAATAATTCTCCAAATTTGTTTAAGTGGATTAGATGTTATTATATAGTCTAATGTTAGATCATCAATTCAATGAACACTGATATAGTGCAAAGTTTTATATACACTTAGTCAGCAAAAGAGTTGTGGATTGAAATTTCGGAGCAATGTGGTTTAGATAATGGTCCTCTAGTGTTTCAACTACAATATGAAATTTGTAACTTGAAACAATATAATCATAACATAGTTGTTTACTACAACAAGCTTAAGAAGTGTTGGGATGAGTTACAGTAACTTCATTTATCTAATTTGTGACTGTGGTAGGCTATAATACTGTACTTATGGTTATAAAGAGGAAGTGATGGAATATGAGTCAGATACTAGATTAATGCAGTTCCTTATGGGCTTGAATGAGATGGACGAGAATGTGAGAAACCAAATATTGTCCATGGAGCCTCTTCCTAATGTGAATCGTGCCTTTTATTTGGTTCAACAAATTGAAAAACGAAGGCAAGTTACTTCTTTAATCAGTTCAAATTTGGAAAGCTCAACATATTATGTGAACAAAGGTCAAGCGAAGTTAAACCAAATTGAATTCCATACAGCTAATAAGAGAAAAGGGAAGTTGAGATTGTTTTGCAAATACTGCAAAAATGAAGGGCATGTGATAGATAATTGCTTTCAACTAGTTGGATAACCTAATTGGTAGAAAGGAAAAAGGATTATTCGTGGAAAGCCTAATGCTAATCTTGCTGTAAAAGGAAGGCCTATGATGCTTGAGTCACCTTTTGATCACACTGCTGACAAACAAGGTCATAGTTCAAAGACTTACAGTTGCAAACAGTCATTGGATAAGGATTTGATAGAGTTAGTGTATCAAGAGTTTATTAAACAAATGCAAGACAAGGAGTAGAATTTGGTAAACATAATGCAATTTGTTGGTATGATACAAACTCTTGCTTACACTTCTTGTTGTTTCAGTACTTTCAATAATCATGTATGTTCATAGATAGTTGATACAAGGGCTATGAATCATATGACCTTAAACCTATCACTTCTATAAAACATAACAGAGCTAAAGACACCAATCCATGTCAAATTACCTAATGATCATCAATATCCTATTACTAAAATTGGTCCTGTCATCTTAAACACTTTTCTTACCATTCATGATGTACTTTATGTGCCTTTCTTCTTGCATAATCTACCGTCTATGTATAAACTTATTCAAATACACAATCTAATTGCTTCTTTTAATAACTCTATAAGTTCACTCCAGGACCTAAACAGTAAACACACAATGGCAATGACATCAGTATTGAGAGGATTGTATGTACCGTGTTCATCAACTAATATATCAGACAAGAAAGATGTTTGTGCTGGAAGTTATATGAAATCTATTGTTGGTAACTCTGTTTTAACCTCAAAAACTGATATTAGACTTTTGCATCAACGCATGGGTCATATTTCTGTACATAAGTTGAAACATTTGAAAATTTGTGAAGATCTAGATGTGAAGGGTTTTAATTATGATACATGTCAACAGTCCAAATTTCATCGACTGTCTTTTGAACGAAGTGACAGTGAATCACCCTTTCCTTTTTACTTGTTACATGTTGATGTTTGGGGACCGTATGTTGTTGAGTCAATCTCAGGAGCATGATATTTCTTGACTATTGTGGATAATTGTACTAGGTTTACTTGGACACATTTGATGCAACATAAGGATCAAGTTTATACCATCCTCAAGCAATTTATTGCTTATATTAGAAATCATTTTGAACTTTATCCTAAGGTCATTAGAACAGACAATGGAACCAAATTCACTTCCTCTTTGTGCAAATCTTTGTTTCAAAAGTTGGGTATTTCACATCAAAAGACTATTGTGTACACACCATAACAAAATGCTCAGGTTGAAAGGAAACATAGGCATCTTTTGGGTGTTTCTAAAGCTGTAAGAATATAAGCCAATATGCCTAAAAGGTTTTGGAGTATGTGTATGTTAATGGCTACATTCATCATCAATAGGATGCCAATGGAAAAGTTGGGCTAGAAATGCCCTTATGAAAAATTGTTTTGTACTCTTCCAAATTATAGAGACCTTAAAGTTTTTGGATGTATATGTTATGTGATTGTACAGCTAAGGCCTAAGGATAAGTTTGCTACTTGAGGATCTAGATGTATTTTTTTAGGGTATGTTCATGGCATGAAAGGTTACAAAGTGTTTGATTTAGATCAAAACAAAATAATTGTTTCTAGAGACGTAGTGTTCTTTGAGCAGGACTTTCCTTTCCATCATCCATTAGTTGTTCCTAATAAAGATCCTCATGACTCAATGTCATAACATGTTCTATTTGGTGAACAAATAACTTCACCTACAATTTCACCATTACATGTAGATTCAGAGGAAACACATAACATAAGTCTTGCACATGGCACTGATATCACTGAATCACTTAGAAGATCTAGTAGAGCTCGCAGAACACCATAGTGGCTGCATGACTATGTACATACAATTCCCAATATTACTAGTTCTCATGTTGTTGCCTCTTCCTCTTCTAGTACCGTCTCATTTCCTCCTTGTTCACCTACTTCCTTATATCCACTGTTTGATTCTACCTCTTTTACTTCCTTTCCTTTTGATTTTGTTTCATCCTTGGCTAATGTTTTAACTACACATGAATCCCATAGTTATTTACAAGCCACTAAACAATAAGAGTGGGTGGATGTTGTACAGAAGGAACTTCATGCATTACAGTGTAATGATACATGGGAATTAACTTCTTCACCATAAGGTAAGAAAGCTATTTCATGCAAATGGTACGATAGAAAGCATAAAGCTTGTTTAGTTGCAAAGGGGTTTACTCAAAAAGAAAGAGAAGATTACCATGACACATTTTCACTGGTTGCTAAACTTAGTAGTGTAAGTCTTTTGATTGCTTTAGTTGCTGCACATGACTGGCCTTTACATCAAATAAATGTTAATAATGTATTCCTCCATGATTTCTTAGATGAGGAGATTTATATGCATCCACCAAAAGGTTATACTAAGGCTTTTCCTATTCAAGTTTACAAGTTAAAAAGATCTCTTTATGGTCTCAAACAAATCTCTTAAAGAGACGATTTTAAGTATTATATTTGTAAAAATATTTTTTTAGAAGATGTATTTTTAGGATATTTTATTTTTTTGCATTTATTTTTTCCTTTTCCCCAATTGCTAAGTATAATGAATAATGATGAGGTGTCTTTTAAATCTCAAAATATTCCTATTTTACACTATTCCACATTCAAAAAATGAGAAACTAACAAAAGAAAATGTAAGTAGACTTAACCCAATTGAATTATAACTCTGTTCGCTATTCTAATATTCAAATTTGACTACTCCAACAATTTGTTAAAAATTGACATTAGTTATGATTTTTAGATTGCATGCTCGCGACAACTATGAAATGATTGATGGCAACACGAAGATTAAAGATGTACTAAACCGCTCGGTAGTCATACTCGATAAATCTTGAGTTAAATGGAGAAGATGCATATTGGTGGCTATGTGAGTCCTTGTGTGACTAATGGACCAGAAAATAAAAACAAGTTTTTATAAAATAGGAGCAAAGACAAAGCGTACTGCAGAATGTGACACATGACTGGTCGGGTGTAAGCTCTTAGCCGTCAGATGCCTAAGAAAAGATGTTGATTTCCAAAGTGTTTGTATGATCCATCGGGTGGAATGGAGTAAGCGAATTGGTTGGACTTGGACAGAATCCTATAGGAATGACCATTCGGATGGATGTGGATCGATCGGGTGGAAAAGCTAGAACGAACCTATCATATAGCCTTGCCTTGCTCCTTTGAATTGCTCTCCTCCTTTTCCAACATTCGCTCGTTCATCTTGAAGTTGGTTTGTTCTTGGCTTGCGTGAACTTTCCGTCTCTTAAATGTTGTGTTTATGCTGTGTCCTTTAATTATTTCTTTTCGAGTCTTCAATTTGGTTTCTAATCACACGTTACTCAAGCCTAAATTCGAGTAATTATTGAGTAAAACCAAAACCAAAACAGCTTACATATAGACTTTAACTCATTTATATCCCCAGTAATATCTAATAACTTAATTTAGTCATCGATTTTCCTGGTTAAGAGCAGTATTTTGATTAGATCTAAACTAAGCTCTAATCGATATAGCATAAAATTAATACAAGCCAAAATACTTGATTTTGTATCCTACTAAGGTAATTGGAACCAGTAGCTTGGAAGCTCATTGTAGAGGGTATATAAACATGATTTTATTATTTTTCTTCTTGATAGAGATAATTTTATATGACGTAATAATGGAATAAGAAATGTGACGAGAATGATCAACCAATCTACTATAATGCCCATGGTAGCAAGTGTTGCGAAGCTTCAAATGCCAACTGATCTCAGTGAATTAAGATTGTGTAGGAAAGCGATCCTCACTCTAAAAATGGAAAATGTGGAGCTGGAGGAATTGCCTGCCGCTACGGCTCGGTTTCTACCAGCGATGTTTCACCAGCCATAGCCGTAGGAGACCTGCAAAATCTGTGGACGACGGGACCAGTAAGCAACCGCTCTCCTGAGTCGTGATCACAAATAGTAAACCACTTGGCGTTATCACTTGAACGTCGATAAAAGACTTCCCCTGTGTATGTATGCGTTATCACTTCGTAGCCTCAGCGTCTGAGTGCTGTGAAATGATACACCAATTCTCAACCCCAGCCAAGTCCTCCATCAATCCAAAATCTGCTCAATAATTCTTGGCAGCATGCTCACACAGTCGGTAGTTATAGGCGAGAGACAACGATGATGGAGCCACCCAAGATACTCAATAGCCTCTATAGAGTTGAATTGACTACTTCCATGGAATCGATATTATTAGTATTCCATAAAATATAAGCATAATTCTAGGAAGTTGAAGTACAACCAATACCATATTCTAGGAATTCTGAAAATCCTTCGTATGTAATTACATACGATGCCTTGAACCTCCAGTCAAATCCTATCCAACTCTATGCATGTCATCCTTGAGATGTACTTCCATGAGTCCAGTTCTTAAAATCGAATGGATTGAAATTTGATAATTAATCTGTTATTTGATAATTCGTAAGATGTAATCACAAAACTCCATAAATAAGATGGAGAAATAAACACGTGAAGAAAAATATGAGAGAAGAAAAGCGAGGGAGAGGATAAGAGAAGAAATGTGGAGAGAGAAAATGGCTGAGAATGAAAACTAATAAAAAGAGATTCAAATCGATACTTTTATTAGAATAGATCATATGAGTCATTAGAATTCGAATCCTAATAATCAATGAGAATTCTATATATAAAATACTAAATAAGGCCTTACAATCTAATGATATGAATACTAAAGAAATCCAATCCTTTAACTATTATTTTTGGCTTCCTTAAAAGGGGGGAAAAACACTATATAGGGGCTATAGCATGTAGAATGCTTAGTCGTAGCGTAGGTAAGAATAAATAAAAACTTATATTAGATTTTAACCACCATGTAAAGAAATTAAGTAAAGGAAAATTTTATGGTATAGTCACTTGAAAATAATTATAGTGTAGTCACTTTTGAATAATAGTAAATCACACCAAGTTAGAGTAAATAAGGATCATTAATAGTAAAAGATGTATCAATATTTATACTGTTAGTAGTAGGGCTGTAAATGTTACGCTCCAAAGCGGTAAAGTAGTAATAGCATTACTGTATAAACCATTCTAAGATAGAAGTTGGTCTTACAACCGTTATTTTAAACCTGATCTACACAACGTGTTCACGACTAACCCACTTTAAAATAAACAGTTTGTAATTTAAATAAATCATTTACCTAAGAAAGTGAGAAAAAAAAAATATATATATACTAAAATTCAGTTATTACAATTAACGTTTACAATATTCCTCTGGATTATATTTCATAGTTATTACATTATTTAGAAATGAAAAATTCAAAAATAAAAACTTAGACTTTAAAAATATATGTTCGTTCTTCAAATGTTTTTTCTCACTCTTCAGGATCCAGCAATTGCTAGCTTCAGAGTAGTT
The DNA here is from genome assembly GCA_024138015.1 of Lumnitzera littorea. Classification (NCBI taxonomy): domain Eukaryota; kingdom Viridiplantae; phylum Streptophyta; class Magnoliopsida; order Myrtales; family Combretaceae; genus Lumnitzera; species Lumnitzera littorea. Next base: position 148,142,738 of record JAMXBB010000001.1, on the reverse strand, counting down.
GTATGCCGCTTCTTAACCAGCACTTGCATGACGTTTATAAGGATATGAGAAACCACAACTCAGTAAGTTAGGATGGAGGATTTAAAACTATACCATAAACATAACAAGGTTATCAACCAACTTATTAGGTACAATGTATGTTCAAGCAAATGCCATCGTACAACGTTGTCCGTCCTATTGTGAGATTAGAGAAATTGTACCCCGCTCTAATCCGGGTTGAGGAGTTGCCGTTAATACAACAGCTCACGACCAAACCCAGGCTTGTGTAATGGAGACACCGCTCCTCCCGCGACTATCTTCGAACCATTGACTTCACCCTCACCGTGACCTCCTTTCCTGTCACTTAGTTCGACTAAGGATGAAGAAGAGACCCTTATGCAATCCTACGCTATCCCTTTCGAAGGGGCTAGTATTTAGCCAGAGAATCCTAGGTTTCTCCTAATTGGTTACTATGCAGATCCGATTATGATTATAAGTCATATATTTAATTAGGTCCAGTTTAGGGTGATCAATCATTTCATACAAATCACACAATATAAGCTAGAATAACAAATAGAATCATAACATCACTCATAATCAAGTACATGCACACAACCAACTATCTAACAAGCACAACCAAACATAATCTCAAACCTCCAAAATACAACAGCGTATTAATTCTAACTTGCCTCGACTCCTTACTCGCTCACTCGAGGTCCGACTCGCTCAGGCAATCGCCGATCATCCCTATAACACAAATGTGATTTCAGTTTTTCATATAACTATTATAGGTCTTTTTTATCCTATAACGCTTATTATTATGTTTTGTTTAGGGTTTAATATGCTTAATTATCTAGGTCTTAAGTCTTTTACAATTATTATAGGTTTGAGGTTAGGTTTGAGTTCAGTTTCTGCATCGATTTCTAAATTAGGTTCTAGTTCGATTTCTAAGTGTTGTTTTATACCCAAACTCTAGAAACTTGTTTTTACTCATAATGTGAAATTAATCACATTACTTCCCGATATTCTAAATACCATAACTATTCCTAGTCAGTATTTATTATATCCAGTACACTTAAATCCTTAATAGTATATCGAATTTATTCTTGATGTAAGAAATTTTTACATTTTTCATATAATTACATAAATTCAAGTTTTCTATTAGTTTTATTATATATCCCTATTATTTATATAATATCAATTTTTATCCTAATATTTTCTATTTATTATATTTCCAATAATTACATATTATGTATTTCACCTATTATGTATATAATACACATCTAATATTTCTATCACTCTAATTACCATCTCTCAACATCAATTATCATTTCAAAGTGTCTAAATTCATCCTAAATCAGATTTTACACCTAATCACCCTAATTTACAAAATTAAATTAAAATTTACTATTTTTTCCTATTACTCATTTACTACATAATTATCCTAATAATTACATCTAACACCCTAAATGCTACAAATATCATACTTCATCAGATTTCAACATCCTAAAACATATAATTATTCACTAAATCAGTAATTAACCATTTAATTACTTAATTAACCTTAAATTACCCATTTTATGCCTTATTTTAAGGCTTAAAAATTATCTAAAATTTTCGAAAATTAATTTTTGAAAACGGGCTTCATAGCACTATTCTATATTATCTAAGTAGTCTACACAAAAATTTTGGATTCAAAACTATACTTTTAAGGTCATTTATTTTTAAACCGAAATATGCTCGGTTTTACATGATTTCTTAAGGACCATATATCACAGGACATATTTTCATCAAAATAATATTTTTCTTAAAAACTACATACAAAAATATTCCAAAATAAAAAAATTTATAATTTTATAAGAATATTTACTATTTTTACAAAATTACACAAAATCGAACTAGAAATCAAACTCACCGATCTGGGTGGCTCCGGCCACCGTGGCCTTGTCGGCTGGTCTAGGTGCTACCACCACCATGTGGTGTTGGTGGCCGTCTACTCCCAGGTGCTCGTTTGGTGTGGGTTCCCCTCTAAGGCCCTAATTGTACAGTTTTCTTTTTTTTTTTTTTCTAACCTTAATTTTCTCTCAATTTCACCTCTCTCTATTTTTCTCACTCTTCAAACTAACCAAATGAGCTTCTGAAATTTTCTTGCTATTTATAGAAGTTTAGGGAAATTATTGTATATTAATTTGATTAGACAACTACCTTATCTTCTTCCAATTTTCCTTTTGTATTATTCTAATTTAATTAGCTAATTTTTTTTCTTATTTTCCCCAGCTTCTACAACCTAAATCTAGATTATTCCTTATTTTTTTTATTTTTCTTTATTTTTCCTTAATTAATTATGAATTTTCTTTAATTATTTAATAAGTTTTTAGCCAATTAAAGAAATTTCGCGTATTTTTATCTACACATAAATATATGTAGGGTACATGTCAACATTCCTAATTATTATTTAGGTCATTCTATAATTTTTAGTATACATATAATCTATCTCTAATAATTTATTAGTTATTAGATTATACTTTTTACCTTTTCGATAATTAACAATTATTATACTTAAAATTTGAAAATTTTATAGTTTCCTATTTTATTACTTATTTTCTTAAATTCAAGTTTACGGGGTTATTTTTACTAATATTTCTAGCTTTACTTATAATTTAGGCTTAATCGAATCTTTCAGCCGATCGAAACCCTAAGTAGCTGGTTGTGAGGCTTATAGTAAATAAGTCAACTATTCGCATGTTGCTCAAGCTTAACTTACTTTAAGTTCAACTAAGCTCGAACTCGATTAGTAACGAGCTAAACTTGAGCTCTAGTTAAAGCTTACAAGCCTGCTCACTTAAACTTGTGAAACAACTCATTTAAGCTCATGAACAGATTCATAAGTTTTATAGTTATTATAAATATTATATATTGTATATTATTTGAGTAATGTTCCTTGAAAAAGAAAAAAAAAAAGTTCGTGGAAAAAATATTACGTTCATGGGGTTGTAAAGAAGGCACGTTTCTAAAAGACATTTTTAGTATATTTTATTACAATTGATGGTGCTTTCGGTTATAGTAAAATTATAACTGAAGGAAGTACCTTTCAAAAAGACACCTTCAGTATACACCAACAAACGAAGGTAAACATCTTAAACATTTAATTTACATCAATTTCACAAATTTCATGAATTTTTTATACTCGTTTTTTATATTTTCCCATTTAAAACCCTAGGTTCAGATATGTGTTTTTTTAATTAATCTAAGATGTTTAATTGTTGTGTTTGTAAGCCAGTATGTATTCTTTATTATATTTTAGCAATATATATAAACAATTTGTCTATTGACTTATAGATTTTATATTATAGAATTGTAATTTTATTATTTTAAGATATGCATTCTGAGTGTTCAGTGAAATGTCCATTAAAGAGTTGTGTAGTTTAGGAATTAAGATAGAGCTTGTGATCTCATTGAACGGGACGACATCAATTATGTGCTAATTGAAATGATAATTACCTTATAAATAGGCTGAAAATGGTAGACACGGTGAAATTTATGATTTTCACCCATGGAAACATTATAAAGGGAAGTTCGGGGCCACAATATAACCGTAACCCAGTGAAGTTGTTAAAGTTCAGAACTAATGCAAATTTCTTTGATCTCTTTAAAAAGGTTTGTTGGGGTGTTAGACTAGATCCAAGTGCTAGGATTGAGATTTTGTACAAACATCCCAATGCTTACTTGGGTATCGTGAATTATTCGCTTGTTGACATCAAGGACGACGATGACATCGAGAATCTTTTTGAGATAGCAGAGGCATTTGAGCAGACCTATATCCACCAGTTGTATGTTAGGATCGGAGGAGTAGAAGAAGGCCCCCTTGCATAAGAAACATACGTAGCTCTAGTAGAAGAGAATGAAGAGGTGGTACCAATCGAGGAGAATGAACAAACGGCATATGAATATGAGCTGTTGCCCATATTTGTGCCCATGTGGGACGATGATTACATGGTCCAACAAATGGGAGGCTTACTAGGAAATGATGATGATCATGATTACGAGCCTGAAGAAGATGAAGAGATGATGGCGATGATGGTAATGAAATGTCTATTGCACCTCCTATTGTGCCTATGGTGCCTACCACCTAAAACTTTCAATCAGAGATGCTCGGTATATACTTGTACGCTTTGGGTTCAAGTTCAATGACTCCAACACCAACTCTGATATAGACTTTAGAGATTGATGGGGCAAAACCAAGGGTAAGAGATGCGATTCCCTTCTACAATAAGGGTAGAGAGGATGGTCGCTTGAACTTCAAACGAGATGTAAACGAAGAGTTCAGCAACTTGTAGGCTGGTGAAGATCTTAGTATAAGTATGCGATTTAACTCAAAGGAAGAACTTACAAGAGCTATTAAGCATTACCAAATCAAACATCACACAGACTTTAAGTCCTCATAACCGAAGCCAAATAAGTATTCTATCTTTTGTATGAAGCATCAAGATAGCTGCCAGTAGAGACTACGCGCTTGTAGGAAGGAATTAGAGAGTGTGTTTGTGATTATAAGACTAGTGGAGCCCCACATATGTATCATTCCCATAATAAATCAAGATCACGTATAGTTAGACAACAACAACATGGCTAGAGAGTTCTCGAATGTCATTAGAAAAGATCTCAACACCAAGATTTCCCGACTCTATAGTATTATTGAGAGGCAGTTTGGGTATCAAGTCAACAATAGAAATGTATGGGTTAGAAAAATGAAAAAATTGGAGCCATGTACAGAAACCAGGACAGGTCATGTGATGACTTACCTCAACTACTCAATGCAATCCAAATAACTAACCTCAGTACTAAGTTAGAGTGGATGTAGAACCAATCGAGTCAGCCAGGGGTGATAAAGCTTAAGTAGGTATGGTAGTCATTCGGCCCATGCATAAAAGTATGAAAGTACTATAGGCCTATGGTAGGTGTTGATTGCACATTCTTATACGGAAAGTATTGCTATAAGTTATTGGTCACTACTAGTATTGATGGCGTGAACTACATAGTACCATTTGTCTTTACTCTAGTCGATGACAAGATGGCCGATGCATGTAGATGGTTTCTTAGGAAACTAAGGCAATACGTTTGTGGGTATAGGGCTAGCCATAAAACCATATGTATGATATCTGAAAGAGGGGTAAGGATTCACTTAACATTGGATAGAGACAAGAACAGTTGGAAACCTCCTTTTGCTGTGTAGTAGTGGTACTTACAACATATTGCCAACAATTTCAATAAGGTCCACAAGAGCTAATCATGCAAGAAGTGAGCAACCTTCACAGCCATACAAGTTCAACCCCGAAAGTTTGAAAAATGCTTAGAAATGGTTTACAGTATCAAGCTCAGTACACTGGATTGGTTTCATCCTCTACCAATGTAGCAGTGGACACTTGCACATAACGAGGGTTATCGATTTGGATATATGACATCAAATCTTATGGAAGCATATAATTCAGTTTTGAAGCACACTTGTGGTCTTCTAGTAACGTCACTTGTGAGGAAGATCTTCCACAATTGCATATTCCATTAGGATAAGAGACATGAAGAGGCGCTTCAGTGGATGTATGCAAACCGAACATACACCAAATACATGGCGGAGATGTTAGAAGAGTAGGTTAGGCGGGTAAGTTCTCATCAAGTAGTCCGTTTTAGTTGATACAGCAAAATTTATGGGGTTGAAACTAGAAGCAAACGTATTGGGAACAGGATGAAGGGAGGTGAGCACATGTAGGTAATAGACTTCAACATGCACATGTGCACATGCAACAAGTGGCGAATATATAGAATTCTTTGTTCACATGCTATTGCCGATCTTGAGCACTTCGACGTAATGTCCAATATCAAGGATTGGTATAAGTTTGCATATCAAGTGTAGATGTGCAAAGCCCGCTTCTTTTGAATTGGAGATAAGTCAAGTTAGCCAATCATTCAACACCTTCAAAAAGTATGACTAGACCTATGGTTGGAGTGAAAGAAAGGTAAGACTAGGACAAAGCGTTTCCATATGAAGATGGATGTTAAAGACAAACCAAATAAAACAACTTACACGTTCTGTAAAGGAGGGACACAATAGAAGAACTTGTCGATAAAGGCATTAATAAGGTAATTAAAATCAATTGTATTAACTTATACTTAGTTTGATTTGTTTACTAACTGATATGTGTAATTATTTCGTAATTTCATTGTATTAACCACGTTGTTTCATGGACTTACAAGCTAGATGGAGCCTAAACCAATTGATGGATCCATTCTCATTAAACAGGACAGGCATAGGTCCAAATGCATATGGATAAGACATGTAAGAGAACCAACTTTTCTTTCCAACATAAATTACTTTGCTTACTCATCGCATACTAACTAGTATTTCTAGCAAGACATGGAAGCTTTACATATACAACGACGGGAGAGGACACTCAGGTAGAACTAGTAGGTTCATGATATCTCGCTGGATGACCACATGCTGCCTTACCTTGATCAAGCCAACTTCACAGGTTTGAGCCGTCTTCCATACATCTAGTTGAATCACCACTTAATCACTACACTAGTAGAGAGGTAAAAGGGAGAGAGTCATACTTTCCACATGACCCATGGAGAGATGACGATCGTGGAGGTTCAATTAGGCCTCAAAGTTAATGGACTGTTGATGATAGAAAGCATGTATAAGGCATGACCATAGGTATGTACTACCTACTCCGAGGTAGTTTCAAAGGACATTGCTAATGAGCGAAGAGGGTGCCTACGTATAGGCTAGCTAGCTAACTACTTTAGTTCCCTACCTAAGTGGGTGGACAATAAGCAAGTTAGACGACATACCGGAGCTTACATCTTGCATATGCTAGGAGGGTTTGTGTTTGCCAACAAGCCTAGCAACTTGGTGCATGCTATGTTCCTGCCTCTATTAGATGTCTTTAAGAGAGTCGGTTAGTACAGTTGGAGATTTGCATGCCTTGCATGACTATACAAGCAGCTATGTGGCTCCTCATTAGAGATTACCCGTAAGATAGATGCGGCAATTCTCCTTTAGGTATGGGTATAGGAAAGGTTCCCACACATAGCTCTCATTCCCAAGCATGGCATGATAGTAAGCAACAAGAGAACATTAGCTACTAGGTGGATGACTGATTGCGATATGAGGATGCACCCCACCTAGGTTGTAATAGCCTATCGGGATGTCTTTGATAGACAGAGGCCTAATCAAGTACTTATTTTTCATGCAGTTTCATTACTTGCTCTTTTACTCTATTGCCATTACAGTAATTATAACAAATATGTCTTTTAAGTAGTCTTACAACCATATCTAGACGACCTTTTAGAGATTATACCTCATTTCTACTATAGTAGCCGATACATTTGGGGAGCTTGGGTGCCACTCATATATTCTCACATTATAAGTGGCACTTTCCCAAACGAGCCATCAAGTAGTTTGGTAGCTTACAAAGGATTCCACCTAGATGTGATATGGAGGAGGCATTGCACCGCATCTACCTATGTAGGAGGATGGATGTGGATTGGATTATGCAGCATCTTCCCTACATCAATATATGGAATGATCGCTGCTTTCGGGACCTAAAAGAGTGGAGTGTGGGTACTGATAGTGGTACAGGAGAATCATTCAACAGTAAATTAGCCAAACTGAAGCACTGCTTGGATAGTTGGTAAGACTACTTTCAAGTACGCGTGCTTTTTCATACTTTCATTGGTATGTGATGTCTTAAACCTCTTGTCTTTTGCAAGCTAAAGAGTTCCAGTAAATTAGGATTTCTCTCAATAGGGCCAACTACTAAACAACCCAATCTTTAGCTGAGCATGAGATTCAGTTGCTACGCAACCATCTCCCAATCACTCTTTACCCTCCTCATCTGGCTCAAGTTCAAGAAGATGAGGACACCCAGTTGGAGTTTAACCTTCCAAACTCCCTTAAGCGAAGTAGACGGACACGAATGAGAAGAGTTAGGCATGCTCAAGGACAAGGCCATTGTGGTGGTGATAGTACAGCTCTACCCCCTTTTGGAGGGGTCGTCTAAAGGTATGCATGTGGGGAGTATGTTCGAGATCCAAACTTCAGGTATCTAGGATGAACCTACTTCCACACCACCAGTACCAATTAAAAGAGGAAAGAGGTCCGTCAGTTCTCAAGGTGAGAGTTTTTCCTAGGTGACTATTATCGACGCCCTACAGTTTTTGGACCCATCTCAGCAGTTGTTACTAACCCAGGAGTCTCAGGCTCTACCTATTCCTAAAGAGAGGAGACGTAACGAGAGTCTGGTGTTCAGAGTGTCCCGAATGTTCACTAGGACTAGGAGATGATGACATTGTATTTGTTATAAATTACACTTCATAACATTTGTGTTTATATAGATCTTAATATTAATCTAACTTATTCAGAATGGTTTTAATGAGTTGTACGCCTTATGTTTCACTTTTTGCATTATCGTAGTAACAAATGATTTGGGGTTTCAAGAAGTGAATTAAATGTAGAGTAATGAATATCATCATATGCTAGAGCTATGTCTCGATAGGCTAAGAGGTAGGTTAAATTCGGAGTTTCAAGGTTTTAATAGCAATGTGATTCCTACTTTTACTTTGTTTTATGCGTGTAGGAGGTTCTTTGACTTATTTATTTTGTGTAGTGTAAGGTTTTCTAGAAAGAGCGCATTTTCAAAATACATCTAAGTAATTATAACTAAAGACACCTTTAAAAAACACGCATTCATGATCCTATAGATGCAATATTTTTTCTAAGGATCTCTTTTTTAATTTTTTTTTTTTTTTGAAGAGTTCCTCTATATTATATATTGTTTATTATTAAAATCTTAAAGCTCATATGTATATAATATATATAAATATAAATATATAGCATGTTATCAGATAATATACAATACATAATATAATCCTTATTCACTATTTATTAATCTATTTATTTATATATTTTTTCATTTTACATGCTCAAACCTATAACTAAGCTTGATTCAACTTAAGCTTAATTATTAAACGAACCGAGCTCGAGTTTAAAACAAAGTTCATTTATTAAAACAAGTTGAGCTCGAATTTCAATTTGCAATCTCGATAAAAGCTCAGCTCAAACTCAATCCTAATAATTTTTAAACAAACTAAACTCAAACCTTCAAAAGCTCAACTCGTTTACAGCCCTTAACAAGTTTTATTCAATATAATTTAGATTGATTTATTATAATTTAAAAGTGATTGCACTCTATGGTCGTTTTAAGTGACAAAAATTGCAAAATTTTTAATTTTAACATATTCTTACCCACCATTATACACTTTAAACATCTCATTCCAATTGGAATTTATGCACAATAGCTAGTAAATTAGTTTTACTTGATCATTATAATCTAATAATATAAATATCGATCTACCAACCAACAAGATAGATGAGATTTGAATCCTCCCTCTTCAAGTTATAATATAATTTGAAAAAAAAAAAAAAACCTTACGTTTGATGTCTTACATAAGAGCTATATATGATTATATTTCAAAAGGTGTCCTTTTGCTTCATCTATAACTCCCTAATCCTCGTGTTTCCTTTTTTTTTCTTTTTTTTTTTTTACCTCAAACTAAGTTACAACTATTGAGAAGGCAAAATCAAACCTAATTCATCCCATTTTTTGGTCGTTGTTCACTCAACCGCATGGGTCTAAGCGTGTGGATCCAGTGTCTGTAGATCAAATTATCAGGTATCGTATGACGAGTACATGTACACCACACTTATGTAGACTTCAGAGACCGAGCCTATACTAGTTTTCTTCTTGCATTCTAAACCATGATGCCCATTAGTGGAAAACTCCATAGATATCGCTAATGAATGTCATGCTATGCTCTGCATGTCAAAGGTTCCCCAAAAAGAATTACATTTTTCGAAATCGAATTACATATTTCACAAAACTGCAAGTGCAAGGAACGGTTAAATAGCTAAGTCCTCATACCGAAAAGTAAAATTGAATAACTAAAGGTGTAGAAAATTTACCTAGTTCAGTTACCACATCTTCGGAACCGTACATATCAATGTCACCCCCAAAGAATATAGAGGCAAAATGAAACGATAGCACACCCGCAAAACTAATAGTTGATAAACATCAACAGGATGCTAAGGCCTCGGAGTTTGACATGAACACTATTCTTCTATGGCGATGCAACTGATTTAATTCTCCCATTCTTCCATCCTTATAAAACATATCGTTGGCCAATAAAGATTGAGAAGACAATGGGTTAATCTGGTGTGATTGGTTTGTTACACAACTTATGTTAATGAAGCAAAACCCAGCAACCATAGGAACAAACTGAAGAATGACCAAAACGAAGAATGTGATCATAATCATACAGATTGCCAATTGCACATGTAACCACACAAAAATGCTCGATCAACTTGCCCACCCATGACCAAGACCATATGCATCGGGATAACCACTCATATGAACATGACCATGGTGGTGATCATGAACGCGATGATGCCCATGGTGATGGTGAATGTCGATATTACCATCTTTTGCATCATCAAACATTTCTTGTATGCGTTGTGGTAAAGGTTCTTCTTGAACTTGTTGGATGGATTTTGGCAAGGACGAAACAAGATCAAATATTCTTTGAGCTAGTTCATCAGCAACACTTTCCTGAACCATAAATAAATGAAATTGAGAATTGGAGAAGAGATTAACCAGTGGAAAAAAGAACGAGACTTTACAACAATGTAACTGTCGCAAAAGATGACGAACCTGCACATTTGGTTTGTCAGATATTATAATCACTAAAACTGAAGTAAATCTCCTAAAAGTATTCATTCACAGCTTCATCATAGCTATATCAATAAAATTTTGGAAGGATACCTTCCATCTGGAGTTTCAGGTTACTATTATGGGGTTTGGTGTTGTTTTCTGTGGCCCAGGGGGCAGGTTTTAGTATTCAGGGCTTTAGAAGTTAGCACTTAGACCACTCCACACTGCTCCGGCTGTTAAATCTATAAAATGGAGCTTTAATAGGTCTTGAAGAAGAGAATAGCTCTACTTAAATGGAGAATTCATAACAGAGATCATTCAGCATCTATAATGAAATTTCAGAAGACACCAATGGACAATTTCCCAGAAGTTCCTCTTTTATCAGTTAGGGTTTCAGCTTACGAATTTAAGAAATAAAAGCTAAGCCAACATAAAGCATCAAATAAATTCCTAACATCATGTGGATTAGTTAAGCAAATCTTTTCAATTAGTTTTCCATGTTCTGTAGCATATGCTGATTCAAATACTCAGACTTAAGTGAAAG